>VHZZ01029766.1:0-24016 GCA_009801015.1 Silene noctiflora
ATGGGTGCCTTCGGCTGGAACTAAGACTGCCCCTTGTGTTGTGAGTATGCCACGTCTGCTTCGTATGATTGATCCGGAAATGCTTTAACACACCCTCCTCTTATAAAATGTATTGGAGCAGGTCTCTTTTCGCCCCTCTCTCTTCTCTAATTCTCCATATTCACAAATGGAAGTGCTTCTTTTACTTAGGATGCTTTCTTATACCTATTGATTTTAGTGGATGCTTACAGAAGTTTTAGTCTCGAACAAGAAGTTTTTGAAGTAGTCTTATTTGGGCGGGTGATTCGCATTGTAACACTCTTCTTTGCTCAACTACAACAAGTGTGTCATCTCGCTCTTTTAGTAAGGATATAGGATAAGAGAGCAATCAATCACAATATGTGAAACTAGTTCAATGAAAGTCTTCTTATGCGCAGCCGTTGCCCTTGTTTAGATGAGATCTCTCGTATCTTCTTTGTCTTGCATTTCCCTTGGTAACATTCTCTTCACATGATTCTTGTAACAATTACCATTTTATTGTTAAAAAAGCTCTCTTTTATTAAAGATGCGCTAGCCTCTTTCTTCGTTTCGGCCATTCGCTCCTAACTTCTTACTTATATATATTTACTAAAATACTTCATGAGTGCCTGTGGTGCCTCATTTATCCCTCAAAACAAGCTCAGATCAGATACGTCTGTGTGCCTAGCTCGGTCCCACTTAAAAAAAGAAAAAATAAAAGACGTATGGAGGAAATCCGTTAAAATAGCTTTTCGCAAAAGAGAAGGACAACTTTTATCATAAGTAAGATCAGCCATTGGCGAGTGACAGGTAGGTGTTAATGAAATCCGCATTCAGATTGGATTGGATCTTGAGGACATTGATCGAAAGCACTCTACCGAGTAGATATATCTGAACACATGTATGCCTAAGTACTAACAATTAGATAAGAAGATACAAAAAGCATAGGGTGAGTATATATATTATATCTGGAGAATGCCATATAACCTGCTTCGAAGAACCTATGATGTGTATTAGGACCCTGCTTCACTGTCTCGGAATGCAGGAGAATTTTTGGGGATTGGGAGGAAGGTAACGAGACATTAGTAGGTAATGCATATGCAAACCGTGAATGAGACTTTTTCATAACATAAAATGGATCCAAAAGGTCTTATTTTGCATAAAGCTATGCTTCCCCATGCTGGTTGAGTCTTTCATCTCTAGCTATTAAGAAGAAGGGAATTAAAGTATTACAAAGACCACTTCTCGGTTTATACGGGACTATGTTCTCCGGGTTCCGCTCTAGGTATTTAACTCAGTCGTGCCTTATTCTTCCATCTAAAAGCAGCATTGCCTATTTGAAACAAGCACATAATTTATAAAGTATAGTAATATAGATAAGATCGAGGTAATCATTAATTATAAAATTATAAGTAAATAGCAAACATAAACACGTATCGGCATGTGATATGGTTGCGTGGTTGGCAGCATGAGTCTCGGGAACAGGTTCCCTTTCAAACTAAAAGAAAAAGCAGCCGCTGGATTCTCCACTTTTGGAGTGTCAAAAAAATGTTCATGGAAAAAAAGATCCTATAAGAAGTAAGAAGATAGTTGGCTAAGCCTTTAATCTGAAAAAAAAATGTTCACCAGCATTGTTTACGTTTTAGAATGGTATCTCTGTTGACAAGACTCTTTCTCTAGCATTCCCGTATGAAGCATTCGCTCCCCAAAGAAATGAACCAGCTGCCATCCGTATATATGGAACGCCCTTTGAGCGGTAGACCCGTTACAATATTAGTAAAAGACGAGTAGGAGGTCTTCCTTAGGATCCATGCGCAACTCATACATATATACCCTTCGTTAACTATAGTAAGCTTCTCTAATATCATCTTAACCTAAGAGTCTTTTGTCGTGCACGTGCTTATTAAAAGAAACCACATCAGATAGGTGTTTTATTTTAAGAGCACAACGAATCATCAAATCCTTTCAGCAACCCTAACTGATCGGCTGCTCCCCGCTAATTAGAAGGAAACTGCCCTATTATACTCTACTCGTTATACTAGAAGGAAGAGTTAAACAGTGAAACTTCAACTCCAGCTTAAGATTAAGAGCTGGCTCCTGATCTTACTTCTCGCGCTCCTTATCGATCAGTGGGTCCCTTTGCTTGTTGGTTATGAATGAGTTAAATTCATGAATCGTCGGTAGTGAGACGCAGCACTCTCCCTTACTACGCTACGAAGCGAGTTTGTTCGTGAGCTACCATATATATCAGATCGGGTGAAGGCACGGGTCCCTTCTTTGGACCAAAAAATTCCCTGTACTCCAGCTCTACTCTTTATCCTGTGGCAACATATACAAAGCACATATATACATAAGAAACAATGGCATACGTCCTTTCCACTACATATAAGTCACGTGGGATTGACTTTGAAGCTCTAGTTATGGTGTAAGATTTTTTTGAGCTTTAGATTAATTTTAGATTAATGAAGTCTAATGACCCTTCTTCTCTTAGCTTCGGACACGCTTTGTGTACTTCTTTGTTGTGGCTTCCCACTGGGGCTGTAGATCTTTCCCATGGGTGGTTTGGGGCTGAATTTCTGGGGCCAGTAGTCCTATATCCCCTTTACCCTCTTTATCGTCGAGGTGTGGATGATTTCTAATTGCCCAGAGGACTTCTAAAAAAAAGCTAGATGGTGGATCCATCCGTATACTAATCCTCGATGTGAGGTAGGCAGTACTGATACATTATTAAAAATTAGATTAGCTTGCTCATCCCTTTTTCTTGCTTATATGCGTTATAATAAGAATACACAACAACTTCTGCTCGAGTAACAGCTTTATACTCTCACTAGTAAGTAATGTAAAAGCAACTTAACTTTCTTTATGTTTATAAAGCTTGAACTTATGTGCTAAGGTTTTTTCTTGAGGTACTACTTATTCCTTACCTAAATCCAGTAACTAACGTAATCTCTCTTGTCGTAGCTGGAGCAAGAAAATCTATCTTATACCCAGTGGTCCGGAATTGGTACTTTCTCTGCTAATGCTAAAACTTCGGCTGCTTCTCTCCGGGATAGATTCCAAGAGCATCACTAAGTATCAGAATACAACCCACGGGGGTCATACCACGGCGTACCCACAAACAGCAGTTGGCGATAACACATTCTCGGGTCAAAACAAAACAGTGTCCAAAATGCCCATGCACCCTTGAAAAACAGGGGCCTAACTCAGCGCTTTACTTCATGCTTTCCCCGAAGGCTTCTCTTATGAGCGACTTTTCCAATTACAAGACCCGCTCTGGGGTTACCCCGATTCCACCAAAATAAGAGAAAACGGGGAAGACTTTCACCAAAATGCTATATTAGTAGAATTTAATTCTTAATCTTTACGCTTGTGAATTTGATGCAATTAGATTGTCTTCACTTTGAGTCTTTACTTTGACGATATTGCCGGATCGAACGTACGTCAATTGTTCACCTTGCTGTTGCTGTTTGACTTTCGAGCCGATACCCTTGTTAGATTATAAAGTTTAGACTTGGGCCCTTGGACCTTTTTTCTTTTCCTTTAACTCGTGAATCGATACCCAATAGCCTTATCTGGGACCTGTATTTCCACTATCTGACGAAGCTGACTCGCGCTTGTCTTGCCCGCGACCCCCTTGTCGCTGTAGAATGCATACCCAGTATGTAACTGCTTGTCAAACCGATAGCCGCCTTTGGTTGCTTGTGGTTCAGTTGCTTGCCTTTCGGGTAAGATAGGTAGGTTGCCTATAAGTGAAGATAAGTAGGAATTTCTCATGTATAAGAAAGGGCTTTTCCCTATTAGAGGTGCTTCCCCAATTCAAAAGTTTAGTAAAAGCCAGCGTACTCCAGTGCTCTTCCAGCAAAGCGGGTACCAAAGGATGATAGTCCAGCAGCTGTTCCCACTATTGTAGGTCATTTACCTAACTCAATTAGTGGGATGCCCCACAAAAATGCCTCCTTATGGCAGAAGTCCGGGGTTAAGTAAGTGCACTTAGTTAAGTGAGGTTAATTGGCTCAACTTAATAGGAGAGGGCTTCTTTCTAGAGGCCAATGATGTTAGGTGCCCCACAAATGCCTTACTGCCTTCCCTCAACAGCCAGAAAAGGAACCGCCTTAGAGTAGCGCCCCAAATCTCAAACCCAACATGTCCAAAGAGGCCTTTCCTCGCTATCTACCTCTCTTGTTCCAGTTTCGTATAAGACTTCAGTATTTTACTTAGATATGTATATGGCAATAGTGGGTCAACCCGCCGTAATTCCTTTCGATCGTGAATAAGGCGTCTAATTTAATTCTTGATTGAGATAACTGCAAGGAAGGACAGTTGACATCTTTCTTCATAAGAGGCAAAGATCATATCCCATACATCTGTATAAACTCCTGCCCCTCAGCAAAGACCTTAACTTGCGCATCTTTTCTTTGTGCCTGGCACACTAAACTCAGCCTCGAGATATCTCTTCTACAGTTTTTGACCCCCTGTGTAAACTTAGGAGAATTTATAAGTGTTATAAGTGAAAGACTTACTTGTGCCCAAAGACTGACTTCTGCCCACAACAAGGCGAAAGTCATGATTCCATTAATTAAGAAGTAAGAATACTTGTAAAAAGTACGAAAAATGCCTTTACATATCTTTCACTCGTTCCAGCAACCTGCTCTAATCTTTCGTGCTCGGAAAGCAGGACAGGAGGGGCCCGTCCTTGAGGTTCATTCTGCCGGAAAAGGCTTGTACATTAGCCGCATGAAAGGAGTTTCACTGAGTAGTGGATCCTGGGACAGATGCCACTTGCACTTTGTCCACTGGCGCCTGTGTGCTTCGAGACAAAGCCCTAAAAAGAGAGAAGATAAGCAGCGCACACTCTTTAAGATCTTACCGAGGAAAGAATTGAATCCAATTGCATGCTATTTAGTGATTCTACACGACTGTCTTCTCAATCTGGTCAGCTCCTCTCTTTTCACGGCACGCTCTTTCTTCATGAAAGTCAAAGCCTCCAGCCAACACGCCAGGACCTTCTTTCGGGCCAAGTCAAGGCCCTTCCGCGTCTTACCACCGAACAAAAAGATAGGATTAGCATTTAGAATAGGGTGCAGCATTAAGCATAGGCACCCTGGCCCGGCGGCAAACTCTTCTACGAATCTCCTTTACTTGTCGAACCTGTAAACTCGGTTACTTGAAACTCGTTCCCTTGCAGTTAAGATACGCGGTCCCCGATTATTAATATTAAAAAAAGGATAGGATTTCCAGTATATAGAGTAGGGAACCCGTCTCTCCAACACCATCAAAAGCTTCATCACCAGCTGCATCTTCCGAAACAAACAGCTACTTTGGTCTAAATTAAGGAATCCCCCCTCCGATGCTTCTTTTGACACGTCAGCTACTTATGCTCCTGATGACTCGACTCCGTCTTCTTATAATTCTTAGTATGATATTTCTGACACGACTGACACAACTGATGAATCTGATGCCCCGCCCTCGGGATAAACTGCGTTTTCTTAGTATGACAGTTAGTGTGCTGATACGTATGCCACTTCGTCTTCGACGGCACCCCTTTGTTCTACTTCGTCTTGTTCTGACAGGTAGAGGAGTGAAAGTCCTTTTTCCAGGGCATATACTGCTTAGAATTAGAATAGGTAGGAGAGGGATACTGCCGGATCTTCGTTCTCATCAACGACTTATGGAACTTCATAAGCTGATTGGCCGCCTTCGCCTTGACTTTTCTTGTCGAACCCTTGTCTTGCAGTTAACTTTTTTTCGTGAGGAAGTGAGAGAGCTCGTTCCCTTGAGTATGGGTGGTCCCGGATTAGTGATATCAAGGATAGGCATTTTACATATATAGTGGGACCCCCTTTTACACCACCATAAAAAACCGCGGAATGAGCCCCTTTGCCCGAAATTGAAGAATCCCCATCATCTTATGACTTTTTGGCTTTAACTTGATCAGCAAAAGCTTGTCCTCGCTCACCAACAGCTGCTTCTTTGGGGAATTTATCTTCATATACTTAGAGTTCATGTTCGGTATCCGCTTGATTGGCTGAGTCTTCGTCTGGATCAGACTCTGCTTGTAATAAGGAATTAGGATCTTGTTAGCCTTTAGTATAAGTATAAGGAGCTGGCCGGCGTAGTCAGTTAATCAGCAAGAATGAAGTTGCCAAATCATTTTTTAGAATTCTGGCCGAGGTAGGCGAGGTTCTAACCGGACTATACCTAAGTGCAATTCCTTCTAACTTCGTTCTCTTCCAGTTATAGGTCTTCCCGGTCTGAGACACCTTCCCCGATATCTGATTCCCATGTAACTCTTTGTTGTCTAACCGATAAGGACCTCTGGATTCTCAAAGGTAAGATCGGTCTTTTGGGGCATTCAACGGCACTTTTGCCTGCTTTTTGGCAATACAGGGCGAATTCGACTTCTAAGAATCAAGCTTTAGATAAGAGTGGGATTAATCACCAAATTCCAAGCACGACAAGCCAGTCTTTCGAGCGAACAAAAGCTGCTTCATTTGGATCTGGCTCAGGTAGTAACTTTTATATTGTAAGAAGGATAGGCAGTGAGTAATGCAGGCTCCTTGTGAACACGGCCCATAGCAAAAGTGTGAAGGGCTGGCTTGATCGGATGAAATACGTTTTTTCCGCTTTCCCAATGGCCGATCAGGAGGAAGGATCACTTGCATGCACTCGCTTTTATGCATTAGCTTTCGTGCCACATTAAGATTAAGAAAAGGAATGAAAGACTCACATATTAAGTAAGTAAGGGAGAGGAGCTAGTGGTCGACGAGTCTCTTAAGGCATCCCATGATGCTCCATAGAATACTGTTGAGGATGGGCTTTGACCCTTTCCTATGCGCTAGTTAAGTTAACCCGCATCGGCGGACGAACATACCTCTTCGAACAGATGACTCTGATAGAATGGCTTTCTCATTTCCTTTATTAGGCCGCTTACTACTGAACCGAAAGAAGCCTTACTTTAAAGAGGGGACCCCCTTAATCAAATGAAATGCATTTTTATGGCTCTGCTATGCTATGTAAGGGCTCTTCCCTATAAAACGGGCGTGGGAAGGTTGCAATTAGACATCTTATAAAATAGATAAGCGTTAGATAGATTTAACTATTTTATCTTAATGGAATGATGCGGTTGTCTAGGGTAGTAGGGCTTTTCCCACACATAAGAATACTGACAGGGTAGAATCTCTCAGTAATCCACAAGATTCATAGGAAGTGAGCAAGTCAAGCTGGAAGATCCGCCTTTTCGACAGCGTCTACGAATGCTTCGTTGTAAAGGGCGAGAAGTAGAGATGCCATTTCATAGGTCATAGATTCGAAGATAGGAAAATAGGAAGAAATATAAGTCCTCGGAAAGAGCCTCTTAAATTCTTAAATGAAGATCTTTTCAAGCGAATTGGCCGGGTCAGTAAAGAAAGAAAGGGTCTTTACTATCTTATGGGTGGCAAAAGCCGCCTAAAGTACTGTTTTTAATCGAGTGCTAAAAGGAAAGAGAAGGTGTGCATAGGAAGAATGCAAGCTGTCTTGTTAAGTGGAACGATTCCCGATCTCAAATCAAATGAAGCACTATCGAATGACAAATCCTGAGAAAAAATAACAGTTAAAAAGCGCTGTTTGATCTTTGATGGGCTCACGTAGTCTGAGTTGGAAAAGGAAGTGATCGAGCAATAACAACCCTCCCTTGATAAAAGAAAAAGGCTTTGAAGCAGCCATCCTTTGTGGTCAACGTAACTACATTTGCATCCAAGGTGGCATCCTTGGGCTCAAGCCCGATACAGCAATCCCGCGTGAGTGAAGACAAGAGAGAGCTAACGCCTGCAATAAAGGAAGAGCTCACAGGAATTAACGAGAAGGGTAGTCAAGGCTAGAAGAACAGTTAAGGACACCAATGGGTCACCAAAGTGGGCCACCTAATGCCTTAAAAAAGAAGAAGAATTGGCATTCCAGCTCTTCTCTCAGTAAGAAGCGAGTGTAATAGCTGTTATCTTGTTGTTTTAAAAGAGGGGCGGGCCAGTTAGTGAAGACTGCTAAGAAGAGGTAGCGAGTAGGATGTGGACGAGTGCAGCGAAGCGAAAAGAGTACGTTAACGGGTCCATCACGACATGCGGCGGTTAGAATGACTATCAGCAGCTTATCCTTGCTTTTTTAGGTACATTCTGTGACTTAGGGGCTACCCTACCCCATTAGAGGAGCCCACTAAAAGCTTTTTTTTTCAGTAGGCGCCGTTGTACGTCAAGTCAGCTAAGTCAATCGCGTAAAGTGATTCATCAAAGCAAGCTACTCTTCCGAGTGAAAGGGTTGTTGAAAGGGTGTCATTCTGTATTTGGGTTGAGAATCTAAAAGGGTAACAGGTCTTCAATCCCACGCCTATCTATGAGTCTTCACCCTTGTTCTACATGGATCGGAGGATAAGAAAGTGATGCCCAGGGGGCATTCATTGTAGCTGACATAATCACATTTATGCCAAATGTCAAGAGGGAGTTCGAGGTGAACTCATCATACAAGTTGAGTCAAGGATCGCCTCCATGATCTACGAACGGGTCTTCGGTGGGGCTTCTTAAGCCAGAAGAGTAGAGTAACGATAGCGCCTTCTTTTATTAATATGGCTAGATGTAATCTTTGAACGCGCTATTCTCGCGGGGCCCGGCAACAAAGACTGGGCAGAAAGATGGGACACAACTAAGGCGAGGAAGAAGCGGTACCAGAAAAAGAAGAATTTTTAGTCTTTCCAAAGGGTCAAAAGGAGCAATTCCTGAGTCTGACCAACAACTGTCAAACAAACAGAGTCGATTCGGAAGAAGTCCCACCAAGAGTAGAGCCAGTCGAAGACGATGAAGCTCTTGCTGTCGATGACCAAGCTTTCGATCATGCTGTCCCGGATCGTGGAAACTTTAAACCTGGGAGCTTACTATATAGAAAAAAGGAACCAGCTGTACCCTAACTAACTTACCTTCACCGGAACCCTTCTTTACTGAGAGCCACCGAAGGTGGTTAAAAGAAGACAAAGAGGAACCCGGAGTCTCTTGACCTTGACCTGTCTAAAGGAGAGGGTGCATACCTAACAAGCCCCAAGGGAATAACTCGTTAGACCAGGCCCAGTTTCAGGCAAATTAAAATCAGAAGGGGCGGGTACAGTTACACCTTCTCCAGCGCAAGAATCCGTATGACAAGGAGAAGCTCCAGCCGAAGCATTACCAACCAGAACAGAAGAAGGAAAATCTTGAGCAGCTGTTGGTGATCGTCGAAACAGAAAGACAAGGCCCAGTAAAGAAAGTTTTCTACTTACTTAGTGAGGAACACACCTTTAAGGTGAACAAGGAGCAGGCAAAGCCAAAGATGGGCAACCAGAATAAGGCTCAAACAAGGCAACAAAGGTGTTAAAGGGGGAAGCAGATACAGAAGAAGCAGCTTCTACAGATCGTGAAAAGGTACAGTGACAAGGATATTTATCTACCAAAGTAGTCCTGCTCTAATAATTCCAGGCTTGTCCTTTATTTGAATTCTACTTACTTACTAGCATAGCTCGTTTCTACCATATAGATCTTCCTAAGGTTCTTCTTATCCCCAGGAATGCCTCTAAAAGTAGTTGGCTGCTCTTTCTTTACAGCTCTTAGTGTGAACCCTGCCATAGTTGATTGATATATTCCGACTCCTTAAACAAGTAGAGAAGTAGGGCAACTTAGCCCATATACTATAGTGATTTGAGATTCTGTTTCAAAAAAAAAGAAGTTTTGATTAATGCGGTGGGAGAAGTCACCCCGTATCTGAAGGGCTTTCTGCTTTCAATCGTTCGATTATGATCTTTAATTGAGGGTATTTATATTTAAGCAAAAGTAACTCAAAACTGACCTAATGCGATAGTCAAACGAAGCCCAATGGTATTATGAAATGATAGGAAATGCAGGCTATTCTAACTGTCAAAAGATAAAATCCTATCTTGAAATCAGTGGCTCCTTCTCCTATCCGTACGTAACAAGAGAGGCGGATCTTACTGAAACTATAAAATAACAATAAAAATAGGAATTGGCTCTGAAAGACTTTAAAGACGAAGGGGATTGCGCGCCTTTGTTACCTATCTTAATAAGGCTCGCTCAATTTTCTTTTCCTTCTTAACTGAAGAGTAGAGGTGGGGATAACCATCAAAGAAAATCAAACCAAGCTAGCTGCCGAGATGGATAATCCATTTACTATGATATCTAGGAATTCCGTTGAACCTATCAGGGGACGTATGATCTCTCCTTGTCAATCGGAAGAAGTCTTGTCATATCTCATCGACTTTTGTATTTGATTCTATCTTCTACTAGCGTAATTTTTTTACCCTACTCTATACAGGTTGGTACCGTGCCTCTTTCATAGGTTTTTTATTTGCGTAACGTGGGTCTGGACGAGCAGTTAAGGCTTTTTCTTCGTCACCGAATGTTTTTTTGGCTTGTATTCATAGAAATAGGTTATCTATGTCTTCTATAGTAGAGTGGTAATAGCTGGAAGAGCTTCTCTAGGGAGTACCACTTAATAGAGTTGGCTATTTGGTTTTTGAGGGAAGACCCCTTTACTAACAAGCCCTCATTAAAAGCGCTTTTCCCTGAAAAAGGGGGTTTCGATGGCCCAATCTGGCCGACTTCTAACCCATGGTTCGGGGAGATGAAAGATGCGTAAGCGTAAGCAGGCTCACATATATTCTACAAGTGATAGAGGTTTGGAAGAGAGCGTATGTGAGAATTTAAAACCTTCATTGAATTTAATAGTAATTGACCCTTAACACAAGTCATTTAAGACAAGTGTAATTCCGAGCTAAACCGGTACTCTCGGGGCAAGTCAGGCAAGAGGATCTATCTCTCACCTAATCGGGCAGGACTTTTCCTTGATTAAGGAACTGGTTCAAACCACTTTCTCAGGTCGAGCTTTCCCTAGAACTAACTATATCATATTCTCCTAGCGTGCCCCTTTAGTATACTTCAGGGCACACGCACTATTTAACGCATGCATGTGAGTAACAGCATCTGCCTCAGAGCATGCTGCCCATTAAGTTTCGTGTAGCTCGTCACTCCTAAAGAAGGGATATATTTATGAGAAGTCAAAATTAAAGCTTAACTGAAGAATGGATGAAATGTGCCAGGGGGGTTCACTTGGACACCTTACCGAGACGACACCCTATAGTAAGAATATAACTTTCGTAAAATTCAAAATTCCTGCGTAAGGTTGGTTGCCAGCGCATAGAAAAAGGGTTAAACGCCCTACCCCCTTCTTATTTGAAGAACCGGTTCCTTTAAGAAGCTTTTGTTATATACGAGGAGGAATCCAAGACACTCTCTTCTCTCCCTCCGAAAAAAAAATAATGCAATTGATGAGGATGGCATTCAATCAAAGTGGTATACTCATGTTTTACGTTGCCATCAAGAAGATATTCTCAAAACTGCAAGTGGCTGTCGACGATTTGAACACCAATCAAGAGCTACATATTAATAAATGGTAAATCGGAGGATGAGCCCGAACCGCGCAAGTGAATCACAAGGAATTTGACTTTATAAAGTGCTTTGACTAAGAAAAAAGAAAAGGCTTATTCGTGGAAACTAGGAGCAAGAGAAAAAGAAGTTGACGAAGTCAATCTATACGTAAGGAAGCTCGGATTGGGCACTTTTTTTTTCTAAAACTACGCTGAACTAGGTAAGCTCTTACACAGGCTATCTTTGACAAAGAGGGACCCTCTCTAGTGTAGTCACTTAACATTCAGAATACAAGGGAAGGTAGTTTACCTACATATTCTAACTAGGTTCACTAATTCTAAGCCCAAGCATCATTCACGAGAAATCCTAGTTTTGAGGTTGACTATGGTATGAGCTCAAGAAGATATTATTAGAACGGCTAGAAAAGAATGTCTGTTTGTCCATATCATCTCAGTAAAGTACTTAAGCAGCGGAATTCTTTTTTTATTTAAATAAAAGGGAACGAGTCCCGTTCATCTGTCAACCCAATCACACTTAGAAAGCTCGTTTCAAGGCCCAAAGGTCAAGGGGCAAGTCCCAACGTAACCTCACACATGCAGGAATCTCAGTCCGTAGTCACATGAAGGAAGTCTTCAGACTAGCCATTCCTTACGCGGAAACGAGTCCTTTTCATTTAGTAATAGTTATAACATTTGTAAGGGTCGTCGGCCCCGAGAGGGGGCTTCGTTCTTGGCTTTAGACTATATTTCTTCCTATAAGAAAAAGTGAGATATTCGACCTACCAACGCATGCGACTACGTATTCTATGTTCACTCAGCCGTGCCATTCCTATGCTTCTCTTTGTAGGTGCAGGGAATCTTCGCCTGTTCAAGGAGCATTCGAAGGGAAAAGCTAACTTCCTGGTCCATCAAGCAAGAGGGAAAGGCGAAACCAGTCCGCTCTATTCAATCTCGGAATCTACCTTATAATAGTTCAGGAATGAAAGACTCAACTGTAAGGAGAAGAATGAGATGGCTCGAGCGTTAGTTAAGAGGAGACGAGCTCACTCGATAGCTAGCGTAAGTCGTAGGAAGAGCCCATATCTCACCCAAGACTCTTCTATAGTGGACATACTGGACGTCCTACTGGGTAAATCTAAGTCATAAGACCTATCAATAAGAACCATGCCAACGCCCCTATTTCATCAGAACGAGCCTCTGATGAGGAAGCAGAATCCTATTCTAATGGGTCTGTTCGTTCAAAGACCTTCATCCACTTACTGGCATAACATAATATGAATGAATCCCCCAACCTTGGAATATTCTGGGGGTTTGTGATCGAACATGTGGCAGAGAAATAAGCTTCTTTGCGTAATCCAGTTTCGTATCAATAACGTTAAAAGCGAATCGCGTTAGGCCATGTGCGAGGGGGCAACCCTTAAGAAAGATTTTTTTATACATGAAGTCTTGGAGACTGGTATCGGATCGGATGCTGCCTCGTTTTTTAACTATTTAACTATAGGAAGGCTGCGCCCCTCTTCATGATATGCCGGAGGGGTATACATCAAGTACGCTTGCTCGATAAGCCGTATCACGACGAAGTATCCGTGAAATACGCTTCTTGTTTGCTTGAGGACAGGTAAGTTGGTACGAGAAATGAGCGGGTGAACGGAAGATCCTCAAATGTAACTTTTAAACAAACCCCTTTTAAAGGTCTTTCCGTGCTTGCATCCAGGGAGAATTCTTGGTCGCATACCTGCCTGGTTTAATTAAAATATGAGGGCTCTTCTGGTTCATAAGATAAGTAGACGCGAAGCTCCTCTTTCCGCAAGGCGGGGTTAAAAGCGGGACCAAGCCCATCCTCATACTTCAGTTTAAGGAATGGTATTTAACCTCTCCTTGCTTGTATGTAATGTAATGCGAATAGCTTGGCTCCCCTCATAAAAGGAAAGGCTCTTTACTAGCTCGACTAAAGAGGACCGGACCGCTAGCCCTATACGCTACGGCTCTTCTTGGGACAACAGAGGTCGAATACCCCGATTTCCTATTAGTACTAAGAAAAGTATGAGGACGATGCCCCGCGCGCACCTTGGGTTGAACTTTCCCTTTTCTCAAATGTTCGTAGGAACTAAATTAAATACTGGGCTTTGGACTAATTATGGTAGTGGTTAGGCTGAGATCGTTTATCACGAAACCAAGTCAGGGAGGGCAAGGAAATCTTATTAAGTGTACAGGTCAAGGTAGGATATAATGAATTGGACCATCCATCCTCAACCTCATCTACAAGTGTATCTTTTACTGGTACTTCTATGTCTCTTTTGCTCGTCGAACAGGCTGATGTGTCCTCATATGACTTGTGGATTAGTTGAATCAAGTCTCTTTTCTGGCTCGAGGCGATAGCTTAGGTTGATTACAGGTAAAAAATCCAAGAGAATAAGCGTCAGCTGCAGTCGGGTAAATTCCTCCGATCGAAGACAGGATCGTTGCTGACGAAGAAGTTGTTTTAGCAGATCGTGGACATAAAGGAAAAGCAGTTATACCATTAATCTCAATAAATTGCTTATCCCGCGGCAGTAAGATCTTGTCCAATTTACATATTATAGTAGAATCCGAACTCCCGGACATTTAGATCGAGGAAAATCCTTTTAAAAAAGTTTCATTTTTGGTAATTAATTTCGAGCCTAGAATGCGGCATATGATCAACTCTCAAGGTAAAACTTTTCGAACGAAGCCGAAGGTAAGAAAGAAAGAAGGTCGAAGCATTATTATTCACTTAACATTCTTCTCCCGTTCCGTAACTACTATAATTATAGTAGATAACTTCGCTCACATTACTTGATACTGTAATTCCGATATTGTGCTCTGGTCGATACCGATACGTAGCAGCCCTACTTTGAATTCGAAGACCCTTGGGGACGAGCACAAAAGTTTTTTTCAACTAAAGTGGTACCTCGCTCCGACGCCAAAGTGCAAAGTTCATATTAATATTAAATAAGGATGGTTAGGACTTTTATGTAGCTGAAAAGAGAATTGCCACCCTTTCTGAATCTGTAGCGGGTGCCCTTGACTTTCTTTCATTTGAAATTGAAACTTCGCCAGCATCCTCTTTTTGTCTAGCAGGCAGGGTGGATTACCTCTGATTAACGAGCGAGGGCAGTCCTTTTCCAGTTCTCGTTAAAGGGTGATCTTAGGAAGCTGTTTTTCTCAGTTGAGGCTTTAGCTCTTACAGTAGTAGAGTACCTTTCCCGTCTTGCTAAAGAAGTTAACTTTGGATGTCCGTCTCAAATACAAATAGGGGGCAAGCTTCGTCCTTATGTAGCTTAAGCGGAAATTCCCGTGTCTCCTTCTTTTTTGGAAGCAAGGCCCATTCTAAAAAGAAGTCCGCATCAACCTTAATTAAAAGAAAACGGTAAAGCAGTCCCTCTCTCTTGGTTTCTTTCACTGGCAAATGCTCCTCTTTCAGATTTTATCTGGGAAAGTAACCTGGCCTCTTTTATCCTCTTCTAAAGAAAGCTATTATCACCTACTACGGGAGCTTTCTTTCTCTAATTGTAATGCCCGAACTAATGTGAATAGGAGAAGTAAAGTCCCATTCTCGCAAAAAGTAATTAAAGGATTAAGAAGATTCGAGGGATATGAAAAAAAACCAATCCCGGTACCTATCATAAGGAGAGATTATCTTTATGCCAGTTGTTAAGAGTCCCCTTTTTGAGTGCAAAGGTTGGTCGGCTAGGGCTAGATAGATTTGATTTTCTTTCTTACATTGTTACAGATTACATATCCCTCATAAAGGAGGGGGTTTAAAGTAAAAAAATTTATGGGATAAGATCTTCTTAAGTCTGATCGTCAGTGGCATTAGTGTAAAAGAGTCCAATCAAGGCTTCCGGGGGGCCGTATTAGGCAAATCCAGCATACATTGGGTTTATGAGATTCCATGCCTTTTTGTATAAGAATGGGATTTCTCTTAAAAATAGAAATTTGAAAATGTGAAAAGCAGTTTACCGCGTTTTGGCGAAGACAAGGGCTTTATCGAAAGAAAAATTAGACTTTCACGTTTTCAGACAAGCATGTTAAGGGGATGGCAGGATGAAGAATCCCCATAGATAGAAAGGAGCGAAAGAAATGACTTTTATTTTCGCGGGGGGAACGCGTTTGGATTACAATCTTGGGGTTTTGGCACCTTCTAAGATAAGAAGGGTTACGATCGAAACGACTCTTCCGTCCCGGGTCAACTGCGAATGCCTTTTGCAAAAGCAGACTTGCGATGCGAGGATAGGAGCTCTCTCATTTTATTACAGTAAGAAATCCACGGGAAGTTATTCCTATTACTTAGATGGGAGACCTGCCGTTGTTATCCCGGTTTATAAGGTTTAGGCTGGAACGCCACGAGCTACAGACATGCGTCTGCTGTGTCCTTAAAGTCAAGGATACGTGCTCTTTCTTCCTGTAACTAATCTTTCATTCCTATCACCACTTGTGGCTTGTAACTCTTGTATGTTCAACTAGTTTACTTTTGTATCGCTTTGAGATTTTCACTTGTTTGATTTGATTTACCGGGAGTAAAGTGATGACACGTGATATGCCCCTTTTCCTACTTAAATTCTTGCGTTAGAGCGGGCAGCTTATGAGACCAGTGAAGGGCAAACATCTAAGAAATCTTTTTTTTTTATTCTAAAGAGCCCACACTACAAGTGAGACACAGCTATCAATTTACCATGTCTAGTACCCTTCCTTCCTTTTTCTTCAAATTCATAAACCTCTTCTTTCAATCCAAGAAAAGCTTTCGACGTTGAAACGGTCTATTATAGGGAGACTCCAATGGGTCAACCCAAACTACCCTTCTGTAAACAGAACCTTTTGGCTCAATACCTACTAACTAAAAAGAGATTTCCAAGAGAGATAGATATGTAAAGAAGAAAAGAAAACTAAGGAATTCTACTCTTAAAAGAGTTTATCATTAATTATCCTACATTCAAAAAAGTTTTGTAATATCATATTTAGGACTTTGTCCCATTCCAACAGCTAACTCGCTACATACTTCCGTTCCGAAAAGTCACATGCCTCTGACCGAGATACCCTTTGAGGTGTAATATAATCTTTTGGGCAAGGTCTTGTTAAGGCCCTATTATACTTATATACTCATACTTACGGAGACGTTTGAAATTAAATTCAATTCTGAGGAATTTGGCTTTCAAACAAATGTACAGGCTAGGCAAGAGTTTTAAGAAGTAGAAGCTAGGGTAGGGAAAGAAGCAGGTGAGCCGGCTGTTATACAGGGGAAAGGATTTTCTTTAAAGCTCGGCGATTTTTGACAAAAAGCGAGTTTTTTTCGTATGAATGCCATTTTATTTTGTAAAAGGTGACTAAAGGTAAAATTCCTCTCAAAAACTGGGTTGGCTGCTTTACTCATTAGACAGAATTTCATATCAGGATAGACGGTTCCTCCCATAAAAAGAGAAGTTTCAGGGGGCCCCACTCGTGCTAGAAGGGGCGAAAAATGCTTGAAAACAGGCGTTAATGGTGTATTACCTTCTTAAGACCTTTCCTGACCTGAAGGCTTCGATATACGCGTAAGTGGAAAAATGAATGGCTTTTTTACGTCCAATTCTATCAATGCTTACGTTTGGATCACTATTATAGTAATTCGCCCGGTCTATTCTAGAGGAGACTTCTCCTACTACCTTTTCAGGTCTTTAACTTCTACATACAAAGTATTCTACTAATTTGCGCCTAAATAGACTAATGCTCTAAGAACGGGTAACAGGTATAAGTAGGAAAAGGGAGCACTAAACCTAAGAGAATACACTTCCACTATGATATTCTTAAGGTCGGGATGCCCGTGGAAGAACTTAGCTTATACGAAAGGATCCGCTGGTTATCGGTTACGCAAGGGGATTCACCCTACTTTATACCTTCATAAGGGAATGCCTCCTTAATTCATGCTCTGATTGAGATTGATACACGCACACCTTTACTTTACTTAAGATAATACTGGACCGAACAGTGGTTCCATCTATAGCCATCTCTAAAGAAACGGAAAAAAGTTATAGTTTGGTCTTAGTCTTCAAAGGGTATAGGGACTACCTTGACTTGAATGTAACCAACAAACATTAATGTATGCCGAGGCTTTCTAATAAGATTGGGGAAAGCATAGAAGACTCGACCTACTACCCACCAGCATAGAAGTAGAAGAAAGATACGCGGCAGCGGTATTTGGCTTTCTATACGAATGTCGTAGTCTAAACTACCTATAACATTGCTGCTTATTCGTACTAAGTAGTTATGATGATGATTCGCATCTCGAAAGAAATGCTATGATATTGATAAAGGATCTATCTCACTTTTTTATATTTTTAAAAGGAAGCGCCAAGCACTCTTCTTACTTTATGTTAATTACTAATGATCTACAGCTCTTAATTTAGGAACGACCCTTCTTACGATATTATTTCGAATCGGAGTCTAATTCACGTCATTTAGATACACATGACAGCAGATCTATAGCCGGAAATAGAATAAAAAGAACTCCTTTCTGAGAAAGATTGGGTAGGTCGAACCTGTACAACCCTAGCAATATAGAATCTAAATACAGGGGGAAGGAAAGACAATTACAGTATAGTAAGAAGTCAACCTCGATGACTAGAACGATTACAATTAAAGCTTAGGAGAGATCGGCCCCAGCTACAGAAAGTCAGGTTGATAGAAAAGGCCCAACTAAATTCATAACCAAAAGCGAGTCAATTTCCGCCCAATTGTCAATATGAAAAGAGACGGTGGCTGTATTGAATCTTTTATTATGGGGCACCTTAGCCATAATCGGGAGCTGTTGCGTGTGTAACGAATGAAGTGCTTTAGGTGCGACTAAGCCTATAAGGAATCTTTGTCGGGGAACCCCTCGAAATACTAATTCTCTGCTCAAAGCACAGGAATTGCGCGATGAACCCTTAATTACCACTTTTGCGAGTTGGGGCAGAGGACAAGGAAGAGCTGCTTTGAATAAGCGGTTTCGAAGACTCAAGACCGAGGACAGCTAGCCGTTCTTTGAACCCGACCGGGGGCCTATGGAAAGGGAATTCATTTGACTCGAAAGGGGGGTTTCCAGATTCATTGCCCGTATGGGAGCAAGGACAAGGAGCGTAAGCGGTGGTATTATGAGCTTCTCTATTCTTACTAGCGTCTTCTTGACGAATGGGCGGAAATTAAATATATATTTTTTTTTCAAGAGAGCGTAGCAGCATTCATAAGAGTTAGAACGCCTTAGAATGCAAGCCAAGGACATGCGCTACGGGTATATTGCAAACGAAACGATTAAGAGTTCTATGAACGTAGCGGTGCCAACCAAGACTGTGCAACAAGCATTGGAATTTCCTTCATATGGGTGTCTCCGTCAAACAAAAAGATGAGGGCACAGTCTTCCTAGTAAATTCCTATGGGCCCCGGCTTATTCCTGTATTGAGGTTTCAGTCTCACTTGTAAGTCTTAGAGAAAGGAATTAGCTTTCCTCTTCTTACAGTTGAGCTTTTCATTCCTTGTTCGCATTCACGAATGGTACTTTATTCCTATAAAAGTGTAGAGAATACACTCTTCCTTGGGGTCATATCATTATATCAATATATTTCATTGATTTCGCACGCATGCCTCAATAAGAAGCCTCAACCCGGGGGGCGCCTAGGGCGGGGATAGGATATAAGCGCAGCCCCTTAATCTTCATTATGCTGCCAAAAGATTGGTCGAGGAATCTTTATACGTAATGAAATTTCGGGGGATACTTACATTACCAGCAAGGGTTCGAACATTGGTTCGGGCATAGGACATAGGGCCGACCAGCCGCTCTTTGAGCTTAGGACTAGCAAGAGCCGTTCTTTACGTACACTTCTTCGAAAACTCTTCTTGCGATCCTATTCATCACTAGTAAATAAAGGGTCCGCTCTTTCGGAGATCAAAAGGGATAATCGGGTTGATGAACGACTCCGACAAGTCAATAAAATAAGAATAGAAAAAAAACTTGCTTTATAAAGTGAGCCTGTAGAAAGAAAGGGAATTTACCTTCCAAAGTGTGTACTTACTAGGTAAACCTCCTTTCATAATAAGTGTGGAATTTTTTTCGAGAATACGCCCCTCATATCCGTATTCTTGCAGCTAGCGAGTGGGCGTCTTTGGGTATTTTTACACATGACATATTCCTGCTGTTGGTAAGGGAGATAATGGGATTCACCCCTTAATGTAAGAAGAAATCGCGAGATAGAATTCTTATCACCAATATCTTTGGAATGTCTTGGTCGAGTCCCGGCCCTTTTAGTCGGGAGGTATGCTGCTTGCTGCTTGAAACCTCATATCGAGGCATATAACATAAATGGGTGAAACAGCTTGCTATATTTAAAGGCTTGCGGGTATACCTTACAAAACTACCTTTGATCAGCTGAGAGAAAGGGTACTTAATAAGTATCGACGGTTGGCAGATGAGAATCCCTTCAGTAAAGAGGCTATTGCGCGTAGAATATCCTGGGACTTATATTATAGCGGGTTGCGTGTGAAATACTACAGGGTTTAACCCTTTTTGTTTGCAGCTTGAGGTGACATACGCACAAAGTGAGCTATAATCCTTAGATTAAGTGGGCTATTGCTATGCGAGGGTAACTAGGTAACCTTAATAGTATGCCACATGCGATAGGGAAGCATGTTATTCTTGAGTTTCATACCAACAGTGTTAAAATAAGAGTTCCCGTTAAGCCGTCTTTGAGGGTTCGGCCCTTATGCAGGTGCCAAATCGAGACTTTTATTAAGAATAAACGACCTCTAAAGATGATTATGGTTTTGGTCCATAGAGTGCTCAAGAGGCACTTCAACTATTCTGTATACTGTATTAAGGCTAGAAGTCTTTCTCATTCTTTATATACCAATTGCTCATCCATAAAAGGGGATCAAAGATAGCTGCTTTCTCCAGTGAAGTAAGTTTGTGGATTCCCGGGGAGCTCATCCTAATGAAATGGACGAATGTACGAAAGGGATGGTATGCAGGATCCATATGACTTGCCTTTCTTCCCGGTCTGCCAGCAGTTTAAAGGCCTTAGCTAGCTAAAGTAGCACTATGCGCTGTGTATCTCAGCAAGCAATATCTTTTTTATCGTAGGATCTCAAAGCGAACAAGTCCTTTCTTGCTCGCGTGTGGACGTATCCTTTGTATCATTCTTATATTCTTTCTTATTTACTTATAAGTTTACTTACCAGGTTGGAGATTTCAATTTCATTTTATAGGTAACTAGAGGATAGGTGGATCGACGTCCGAAGCAATAGCTTTAATTTTCTCAAACTCAGGAAAGATTGCAGTCTTCTTGCCACAGCTCAGACCGAGCTATGCCCCAGGTTCACTCGGTCAATGCATACACTCAGTCAGCGCATTTACCCGAAGAAAAAAAAAGTAAATGAAAGCGGGGAATTCTCGTGCGGGATCTGCCCCGAAAAGAAAGAATGAATGTTCATAGCTTAGGCAGGAGAAGCTCTCTTGGCTTGACTTTTGCTTTGAAAACATCGTGCAACTTGCATGTGTAAACTATCTAGGGCTCCCGCTTTCTTAGCCATCATCAATTTAGATTTCAAGAATGAATCTTATGTATATTAAATGACTAGCCACAACATTCCGGCGTTTATAAAGAAATCCAGATAACATGGCCCTATAAAGGGTATCCACACCATTATGGTTCGTGAAATGAAGCCCACAGGCAGCACAATCCTGGTCTTTAGCGGGGGACAAGGGCCCAAAGCATGAAGAGACGGTGCGCACTCCAATTCTACCTTCCTCTGCCAACTCCAACTCCAGATAAGCCATACCAACTAAAAGGTATATCACGATAAAAGATTGCTTGCATGCCTCCTCCCACTGGTTAAGCATCTGCCGCCGTTGTTTTTCTCATAGAATCAAGGCATATTTTACTCCGTTTATATTATCGATCAAAGGCTTCGCGCCTATTCACTAATGAGCGAGGTTAGTCTTCGAAGCACGCGAATTAAAAAAGCATGGGCTCGAATGCAAGCAAATATAGAGTATGTTATAAATCTTTTCAACCTGTCGGCTAAAAGAAAGGACGGGGGTTTATATTTGTTTTTACCTTATGCGCTTGAACGTTAGAAAGAAGAATAAGAGGTTCACTACGCCAACGTATTTTTTTCGCTACGCTCCATTAGCTCGCTTCAATCCTAGGAATCCTTTTTGCCCGTTATCGTCTCTCGAACCTTCTCCCATGCTCTATTGCTCGCACGTTCCAACGACAAAGTCTAATGTTTTCCCACAAAAAATAAAGGGCAAGGAGGGCTTAGATCCTTGATTGAATAGCATCAATAGCGTGAATGGTGTCATTTTAACCGGTTAGGACTTTTCCAACGCTTTCCGCGTCAGCACAATCTTTTTTTCAGCTGCTGTAGGAAAGGAATTGGCACCTCTAAATGGCTAAACAAAACAAGGCTTACTTGTAATATGTAATAAAAGCATGTTAGAGACAACAATATATTTGCATTTAAGTAGCTTACTTCTAGCCAGCGGGGATAAACGCGGGAATTTGCCAACGCTATACGGGGTCTTGTTTTTCAACTAAGTAGCGTCCTTAGCTAAATATGCCTTGGGGTGAGTCTACTTACGCCTTTTTATTTAGCATTTAGGAAGTAATTTACTTTAGTAAGAGGAGGATGCGGAATGTGCATGTATAAACTCCCCTGAAAAACCCGTCTTTGACTCTCCTTTATAAATCCATTATCTTCTTTGGTATCGAGTGGCTCTAAATAGGTGTACCGGGCTCAGACGATTCTATTTGTTCGCTTCCATTTGATATCTAAGTTGCTTTGCTTTAGTTCTCCTCGCAAGCCGATTTTAGTACTTTCTTTCCTTAGTCAGCTTCTTTTATTTCAAAACTCAAATGTTAGGACTTTTGGATACACAAAGGCTTGGTCACCGGTCAAGAGCAAAGCCATACTTCAATACATGTCTAGTTAGAAGTAGTAAAAGAGAACTAACTATAAAGGCTGGTTAGCGCTTCCCTAGAGGCTCACATACATATAGCTGTCACAAGAGTATTTACTAGCTCGACTCCCAGGGGAAGATAGGGCTTTAAGGGGATGCGCGAGTTTGGTAGGAATCTCTGTAGCTGGGCAAGTGAGACTCAGATAGAGAAACAGACACGAACTCGGTAGCTTGGAAAATACAAGAGCAATAGGTCAACAAAAGAATATGCAGGCTTGGGGCGAAAGAAAGCTGTGGCTGGATACGTGTACTCTTCTTCATAATTACTCATTTTTACTGGGTGCATGCTGCATCTTGAATTCAATTTAAGAACATAAGCCCCTTTGGTTTGGCATGGGGAAGAGAAGGATGATTCCTTTAATAGGAGGGGGAAGTCGCTGGAACTGTAACAGGACTTCATTTTGACTTTGTTGATTGATGAATCCGGTACTTCTTATTCTTAGTAAAAAGACAGCTCACTCACATAGTACGTAGCACATAGATAGGATAGCATAGATAGGATAGCATAGCCCTTACTTTACTTATTAATTCTTAATAATGGGGGCTAGACCGCCACTTATGAAGGAAAATTGCTTGAGTAATAAGGATTTCCGTACGAATGTAATACTTGAAACGAGTGAGTGCAATCCTGGAGCGAACACGTAGAATCAGCTGTTACGTTTCTCTCTAGTAAAATATGGATTTGATGCTTGTGTTTTTCTGCGCGCGCCCAGCAAGGAAACTTCTTCTCAGCTTATTACTATACCTTTACCTATAACGGAAATAGAATGATTTGACTTCAGTTATAGGAATCTAATTCGGTAGTTAGAGTTACTCTCCCGTCGCTCGAGTTCGTTCCCGGGTTTCATAAGAACGAGCTCTTACGTATCTAAAGTAAGGCACATCCCCTCTTCCGCCCGTAAGTAAGACTAACCCCCCTCTCCCCCAAGGGGGGAAGTGTCTTCGTTCCTCTTCTTAACACGGCTTCCTCCTCGGTTCTCAAACCAACCACTCGCATGCCAACCACAAGCAGTGGTTTCGTACCTATTTACTTTTGCAGAAGCAGGAGGCATATTTAACTATACTACGCGACTTTCCCTCCACGAGAATACTAATTTTAAAGGTGCTTATAGGCGTTAATTCTTCGTAGGGTAGGCTGATGAAGAATCTCCAGCATATTAAGGAGTGTTCGCGTGTGATTGGTTTTGGACACACATGTGCTGCAATTACAATGGGAAGCAGGGGAGCCTGGTTAGAAAGACCTTGTTTGAAAGGGCTTAATGCCCTTGACCAGAGACGGGAGCAGCTGTACTTATATAATATAATATAATTAGTAAAAAATTGTCCAATCAGGAGTGAAATTCACTTCCTAGCGCAATCCTTCGGCCAACCCTCTATATGATCAAGCTAGTCATCACCTCAAGTCCCTTTAATTCGTTCGAAACAACCGGCTTGTTACTTCGGCTCTAGGGCTCTAACCTCTCGTTCCAACTACACTCGTTCGCTCCAAGTATTCCACTTGAGCGCGGGCAATACCTTTTTAAAAAGGTTGGATCAGACTCGCGCCAATTAACTGGTGTCAGAGAAAGGATTACATGCTCTATCAGGAGAATGAGAGT
>VHZZ01029773.1:0-12551 GCA_009801015.1 Silene noctiflora
ATTGATAAACATGGACCAACTGATAATAATACAAAAGTATACCCTTTGATCCTTTTAGAGATTTAAATGTTATTGCACTAACTGTAGAGGACACCGGCCCCAACATAAAGATGATTTGGCATGGATTAATGATAATTCCTTAGTTGTTCCCCTTTACAAATTATTGTGCTCATAAGGTGTTTGAGGAAATGCTTGAATAAGTTAGGCATTTTTCTCTATTTATCTACTTGTTGGGTGAGTAACTTGACTAGTAATGGGATTCTAAGGACAATTTGTGGCGTGGGATTGATTGAATGAGTAAGTTAATTAATCTTAGATTAAAAGTTGGATTCACATCGAGAGGTTGAGTCTCCTTTTATTATCAACTCGGATAATTGTTAGTCCATGCCTAGTTCCGTCTCTAGATTGCGAAGGTGAACCCTAACATCCTAGTCTGTTTAATTATCATCTTAGACCATCGTTAGTTATTGCTCCGTTCTTATTTGTTCTAGTTTTTATTGTAGTCATTAGTTTGAAATCAAAACCATTTCCTTGTTTGAGTTAAACTAGATTAATAACGATCATTCCTAGTGCCAATTCCGTCCTTTGGGTTCAATCCTTGCAAGCTACAACGAGCAATCGTACACTTGCGAGGCTACAAATTTTAAAGCTTATCAAGTTTTTGGCGCCGTTGCCGGGGACGACAATATTGGATAGGATTAGTTGTTTACAATCTAGGCTTAATTCTTTTACTTGTTGTTTGTTTTTCTCCCTTTGTCCTAGTGCAATTTTGCATTAGGACCTTTTGATCTTCTCTTTTAAGTGCATGTATAGGTGCCCAATTAGACCTCTTTTCCTGCTTGATCATGAGATCGAGAAGACTTTCCGGGCAAGAAGAAGATTGGCATTGTCGGCATTGAGAGGGTCTCCACCTTTACTTAACCAGCCACCAAACCCCCTATCTCCCACAATAGATTCTCTAGAAATAAACCCCTCCACCTCCACCTCCGCCATCAACCCACAAATTCCAACCATTGAGATACCATTTCACCAACATCATTCACCAAATCATTCCCCTCCCATATCACCAAATTACACACCACCTAACTCACCAATAGAAAACCCGATAAATAACATCCAAGCCGAAGACATGGGTGACCATCCAATGGGTTATTACAACCAGCCGGACCCTAATCGGTCTTGCTCGGCCATCAATTATGGGGCTCTTGCTCCCAATAACTTTGAATTATGTCACCATGTCATCACTTACATTCAACAAGACATATTCCATGGGATGAAAAATGAGAATGCTCACCAACATTTCACTTCTTTCAAACAGAAGGCGGGTACTATCAAGAACAATGGTGTAACCGAGGAACAAATGCTACTTATGCTCTTTCCATTGACTTTGAAAGACAATGCCAAGAGGTGGATAAATTCTCATGATCCGGGTACTTTCACCACTTGGGATGCTTTGTCCAAGGCATTCATCAACAAGTTCTACCCACCTTCCAAGACCGCAAGGATAAAGCATGAGATCCAAACATTAAAAAAAAAGCCCATGGAATCTTTGAGTGAATCTTGGGAACGATTCCGAGACCTCCTTGCATCTTGCCCCCATCATGTTATCCCTAAGTGGATGACCACTCATAACTTCTTTCAAACACTTGAACAATGGTTTAGGGACATGATAGTGGCAGCTTCCGGTGGTAAATTTGATAAGATGAACAATGCGGAGATCACGGAGATGATTCAAAACATTTTCGAAAAGGAGAGTAGTTACTCAAGAGGCAATGATTATAGAGGTGAAGGGTCCTCAAAGATGGAATCCGAATACAAGTCCAAATTGGATGCTTTGACCAAGGAATTTGAAGATTTCAAAATGGAGAAGAAGCAAAGTGAGGGGAAACGGTCTCATGAGGGAGGTTCTAGAAATTCTATGGTGTACTACGTCCAAGAACCAAAGTCCTCTTCCCCAAGAAATCATCCACCTCAAATGCATTGTGAATATTGTGGAGGAGTGGGTCATACAATTGAGTATTGCTCATCTATACCACAAGATGAGTACCAACAAGAATGTAATGCTTTGAAAGGCCAAGGTGGGCCACGAAACTACTCTTACCAACACCATGAGATATTCTATCGGGCGTTTCCGAACCATGATCCAAAACTATCATATGCGGGTCAACCCATGGACCCTCAATACCAACAACCTCAATATAAGGCACCACTTAGGCCGGACCGCTTTAGAGAATACAACCAAGGCCAAGGCCAAGGTTCAAACTTTAGTGGTCAACAACACCAAGACAACCAAAGCTACATCCCACCTCACAATAGAAACCAACAACCATTCCATCAACAATCATCCAACCAACCTTACCAACAACAACCTTACAACCAACAACCATATCAACAACCACCATACCAACAACAACCATACAATGAACCATCTAATGCTAACTCTTCCATTGAGAAAATGTTAAAATAAATGGAGGCAAGGGTCGAGAAAAAGAGAAGCTCTAGCAGAACAGCAATTTAAAAGTTTAAAAACCGAGCTCTCTAATGTCCAAGCACACCAAAGGGCATTTTATTCTTACATGGCCAACCCACATGCTCCTTCTTCACAAATAGGTCCTAACTCATTGCCTCCCCAAGGTTCCAATCCTAGAGATGGAACACCGCCGCATCAACAAGCTCATGTAATCCACTTGAGGAGTGGCAAGGAGTTAGAGGACCCTTATCAAGACCTTGATAAAGATTTCAAAAGGAAGAGAGGTAAAGCTAGTGGAGAAGATGAGAGCCCACCCACTTCACCCTCAAGTAGACATGAATCCACCAATAAGGGGAAAGTGGGTGAGTCGGTTCATGATGATGAGAACTTTGTGTTGGAGCAAGTTGAAATTGATGAGCCAATACAAAACAAAAGTGAAGAAAAAGTGCATGAAAATATGGATATTCCAAAGGAAAAAACCACACCAAGCAAAGCATACAAGTCACCCATGCCTTTCCCTTATAGGGGTAACGGCATGAATGAAGAGAAGAAGTTTGCCAAATTTGTGGCAATGTTGAAGAAGCTTGAGGTGTCCTTACCTTTCACCGAGGTAGTGACACAAATGCCGCTCTACACCAAATTTCTCAAGGATGTGTTGACCAAGAAAAGAGAGATTGTGGATGATATTTTTCTCCCAATGGTAGGCCAATATAATGCTGTGTTGCTAAACCGAATGCCCAAAAAATTGCAAGACCCGGGTAGTTTTTCAATCCCTTGCATGGTTGGGTATGTGAGTGTGGAAAGAGACTTGTGTGACCTTGGTGCTAGTGTTATCATTATTCATCTTCCTATTGCTAGGAAACTTGTTTTGTAAGACATGGTGCCAACATCTATGACACTAAAACTTGTCGATAGATCGGTGCAATATCCGATGGCTATAATTGAAGATGTCCCGGTTAAAGTGGGGAGTTTCTATATTCCGGCGGATTTTGTTGCGCTTGATATCCCGAAGGACCAACAAACTCCTATCATTCTTGGGAGGCCTTTCTTGGCAACCGGAGATGCCATCATAAGTGTAAGAAGAGGCAAGCTCACGTTCACCGTGAGAGGTAATTTGGTAGAATTTTCTTTGGTCGGGGCAATATCTCAACCAATGTTTGAGAGTGTTTATGCGGTGGATACCTTGGAAGAGGTGATACATGAAGCTAAAGTTGAGTGCCAAGGAGGAAAGAAAGAAGAGGAACTTGAAGCTCCACCATCAAGTTTGCTTGAAGWTGAGAGTAAGGACTCTCCAAAGGAAAATGCAAAGTTTTATAAGGAAAAGACCAAGCAATGGCATGACTCGAAAATTGTGAGGAAAGATATAAACGTTGGTGACAAAGCAATATTGTTCAACTCTAGATTACGGCTCTTTCCCGGGAAATTGAGATCAAAGTGGTTGGGCCTTTTGAGGTGGTTACCGTCTACCCACATGGCTACTACGAGTTGAAAAATGCAAGAGGTGAGCATTTCAAAGCCAATGGCCAATGTGGCAAGTACTTCTATGAAGGTCAAAAGATTGATTCTAGCGGTGAAGTTGAGCTATAGGATCCCCCATCCTTGGGGGATGAGTAATTCCAATCTTGAGCAAGTCTTGGATTTGTGGAGTCCCTCAATAACCACCAATTGTAAATAGCATGCATTTAGAGTAGAGCATATTGGAGTTTGGATCACTTATACTTGAGTGATGGATAATCAAGGGAAGTTTGACTTTGCAATTTTTGGTTGAAAATTTGTGTTGAACACTTCTCCCGTGCTTGGCCCGAATCCCAAGGGAAAATTTCGGGATTAGCGTAAAACATGAAAAAATTGGGCCAAGTATGGAATTTGTATTGGGTGTAAGGAGGGTGAAGAAAAAGAAAGAAGTGAAAAACAAGCATCAGTGTGCCTCAGCCGGTCGGCAGGCAGCCGGTCCACAGACCAGCTGAGAGCACATCGGAAACCAAAGTTTCAAAGTGTTGAAAACTTGCATCAGGTGTTTGCAGGCGGTAGGCAGGTAACCGACGCCCCCACCGGCTAACAACGCAATAGAAACAAATTTTTTCGAGAATTTGAAAATAGGGAGAAGAGGTGAGAGCCGGTAGGCCGGCAGCCGGCCAGCCGGCTATGACCACCTCTTATGCATACTTGGTGAATTTTTTAGAAGAAGGGTGACTCCCAGCCGGTAGGCCGGCAGCCGGCTAGCTGGCTGAGAGCACCTACATGCCAAAAAATCGGAGGAAATTGAAGTAACATGTATTGGGAGCCGGTAGGCCAGTAGCCGACCTACCGGATTTGAAGACAAAGCTGTGTTCCCAGCCGGTCACCAGGCTGCCGGTCCAAGTACCGGCTATGAACACTCCAGAACCTGCATTTTTTCGACATAAAGAATAAGCCCCAGCCGGTCTCTAGACCGGCTGTGACCTCCTGTGCGTGATAAATTAGGTCGAAACCCCCAAATTACTTCATTTTTCTCTTATTTCTTTCTCTCTCAAAACACAAACTCCCTCAAATCCCCAACAATCCCTTCATATCCTTCATCCCCATCATCACCAAGCCCCCATACTCATCCTAAACCAACCCAAATTGAAAAAATGCCTCCAAAACGGACTAAGCAAGCTTTGGAAGCGAAACTAGCGATGAGGTTAGAGGAGGTGAGCTCCGGGGTTGGCCCGGACGACGACTTTTCCGAAATAGTGTGGGTTGACAAAATCCACCGAGGTAAGTTCCAATTCTTAAAACGCCGTCCTCTCCCTCATTCCCGTTTCATATGTCGACATTCGATGAGGGCACTTGGTTTAGATAAGGTAAACCATGAGTTGTTTAAGGGCCTAGAGATGGGGGCTATGTATGACCTTCACCGAAAGACCAACCCGAGACTAACTTGGGAATTTTTGAGCACCCTCAAAGTTGAGAAAAATAGGAGCACCGGGATGGTGAAAGACCTCACTTTTCGCCTCCTCAATACTACCTACAACCTGCCCTTGGAGAGGTTTTGCCAAATTTTTGGTTTGAAAAACCATAGGACATACAAGCCCCCCGAGGAATTCGATCATTGGAGGGTTTGGACCCTCATTTCGCGATTAGAAGAAAGGAAGGGGTGAAAAGACCATCTAACATGTGCCACAATGCTCCCATTCACATTTGGCACCGATTCTTAGGGTGGACCATTTTCGGGAGGGATGAATGTCACAACTTTAGAACCAATGAGCTTAAAATTTTGGGCTCGTTTCTAATCCAAAAACCCTCCAAATATGAAGTTAAGATCGGCCACCATCTAGCCCTTCACCTCCAAAATCTTTCAAGCAACCCATTTAAGAATGTTGGGATTTATGTTGGGGGTTTGATAACCCAAATTGCAAAGGAAGTGGTTCGGGACTTCAATGAGTCAAGATTGAGGTTAGTGCCGGGGGAATCCTATTTGACCAAGGATTACCTCTCTAGAAAACTTGATTGGATTAAGAAGCACCCTGAAGATGGGCTTGAGTATTGCCAAATCGGAGGAAAATATTCTATCCCTCTTCCAAATGCCGATAGAATGAGAGTTGTTCCCGATAAAGAACATTACCTCCTCCCCATTGAGCAAACCAACTACCAACCCCCTCCTTCACCCGTGAGAACCTATGAGAGGGATCACCCGGGCCCAACCCCATCCACCTTACCATTCCAAGAACCGCCCCCTTTTAGCCATCCACCTTGGTCCCAATACCAACAAGGTGAGGGATCTTCGAATCAACAACCACAATATGGTCCTCTTGAACCCTCTTTGATTAAATTCATGGAGGATATAACATTGTCCTCTCAAGTGGCGGCGAGTGAGAGAGAAGTTATAGGGAGTAAGCTTGATCGCATCTAGTTGATCAAGCCATAGCCCATTACCCGGTCTATGATGACATGTGTAGGTGGGGTTACCGGGAGGCCAATGACCTTCATCCTTCATATTTCCTTTAGCCCGACGGAGGCTACCAGAGAAATGATGGGAGGAGAGTATATGGCAACCTCAATTTACAAGATAACTACTACTCCTCCCCTATCTTCCCTCAGCAACCCGTCCATGAAGATGAGCAGCAGGCGGCGAACAATGCACAATGGTTTGACAACATGGTCCCATTGTTTGGTAGCGCAAGTGGAGGTGGTGGAATGGAGGGTGAACATGTGGAGTCCAGTCACCATGGAGATGAGACTGGAGATGTCGAGGCCACCCCCATGACTACCGGCGAGATAGTGAGCGGTTGTACTCGCGTCTCGGGGTGGGCGGATCCTTAGGCGGCCTTGGTGTGGCCCGTTCCCACTCCCATACAATCCAAATCAAGTATGAATCCCTTGAATTCAAACTCTTTTACTTGTGCATATTAGATTAGAATTGCATTTAGATAGATTGTATCATATGACGTGTAGTTGCATTCATCTAGTTTTGCATTTAGATTAAATTCCATGTAATATATACTTTCATATAGAAAATGCATTCATATAGGATAGACTTGCATTATTCTTAAATTTAGCATGTAGAATAGAATCATGCATTGCATTTCATATTCAAAAATCCAAAAAATTGAAAAATTGCAAAAACAACAAAAACAAGTCATTTAATTTTCGAATTTCCTCCACATATTTATTCCCAAATGCAATTATGTAAATAAATAAGTGTGGGGAGGAAGTTCTCATATTTAAAAAACCAAAAACTTGTTTTTATTTCAAAATATTTCAAAAATACAAAAATATGTTTTTTCATTTTGAAAAATGTTTAAAAAATCCAAAAATATGTTTTTATTTTCCTCATTTCCTCCCTTTACTTCGTTCCATTGAGGACAATGTAAATTTCAAGTGTGGGGAGGGAAATATCCACTTTGTGAATATTTGTATATATTTGTTCATAATATTTTGTAAATTTGATAAAAATATTCAAAAATGCCTAAAAATTAAAAAATTTCAAAAATCTCAAAAACATGTTATTTCTTTACCCGCGTTGTATATGTATGTGTTGATTAGGATTTAGTCGTATAGCCTTTATCAAAGTAATCATAAAATACTACTAACAGATAGCTAGTGGTAAGTCAAGGTCGAATTCACAGGGAGGCGGTAATAGTCTATTTGCTAATGTAAAGATTTGTCTTAAGGTAGAAATTTATGGGAGAGTTTTGGTTTGATTAACTAAACTAATTGCAAGATAAATAAAGACAAATTCAATAAGATTAAAAGGTCTAGGGATCAAGTTTACTAGGCCAGTTATCCGGGGGTGTGATTTAATTCATTAACTGAGCAATTATGTTGCTTAAGTCCATATGATCGGTCGATTCTAGTATGTCCTTTAGATCTAATTTAACATGCGGTTGCTATCATTAAACTAGTTCTATTTAATTGTCGCAACCTATACTAGTCTTAACCCGGTCGGGGAAAATCCTAGTTTGCGAGACTAATCAATTAATCCTGGCCAGTAACTAATCAATTAGGTTTAAGACAACAATTAAAAAACAACACAAAGCAATTTAACAATTAACTTATTAATATAAACCCCTTTCTAACAACCTAGATCCCTTTTCACCCTAGATTAGTAATTTAGCTACTCATACCAGTAAATATGAAAACAATAGGATGAATAGAAGACAAAATTAAAAACATAAGAACAATAAACTAGAAATCTATTGAAACTTGAATTAATAATTAATGAGGAAAGATTAGTAATACCGTAATTAAAGTGTAGATCTGAAAGAATAATAATCGTTAAACTAATCTAATGAGTTTTTGAGAGTTTCTAGGGTAAAAGTGCGTAATAAAGCATAACATACAATAGCCTACGAGTTTGGTATTTATAGTAAAGGTTAAACCGAAATAGGAAAGTCCTCGCAAGAGACGAAGTCTGGCCCATCGAATACCCGAACGAGTATTGGCATACTTGATCGAGTATGCTCTTCCCAAATTCTTCAACTCTCGACATTTAATTCTTCTTTAATTTATTCAGGTTCCTCGATCGAGTATCTGTGAACTCGATCGAGTATACATCCTTTTCTTACTTCTTCGTGCATTATTCTCTTCCTTTATTCTCCAGATTTTTGTGCCATGCTTCATGTGTTCCGCCATGTCATATCCGTGGTGCTAATATCTTCCAAAGGCTCCACAAATGCTCCCAGTCTGCATTAAAACACCGAAATGCAGCAGTATCTCATTCTAGCATAAATGCCATATAAATAATGTATTCTAGCACGAAAACCGTATTAAAACAACTAAAGGGGAGGCATATAAATGTATATAAATATGACTCATCATGTGTGTTTGGCTAAGAAAATGGCATAGGTACATTGAGTTTTCAAGGCAAAAGGAGACTAGAAGACCGCTTGGTATAGACATTCCTATCTCTTTCTCCTTTTCGTTCTTTCTCTTTTTTATATTGTTGTATAATATGGAGGAGGATGGGATTTTGTGCCTTGGATGTTCCCTTGGGGAAATTTTGTATTGTTGATGATTGATGTGTTGTTAGGATAGCCAAACTTGTTGCATGTTTCCATTCATGTTTGTTTCAATTCCCGCATGCATTTGTCACATGTATATATGTGTTTTTTTCTATATTGGAGTCTTGCATGGAGTTTGTAAATAAAGGTTTTGATAGAATATGGTCAATGGAGGGAAGTAAATACCCCTATGATGATATATGTTCCGATTGTGCCTTCCCCCTCCCCGTGGCTCGCACCCGTGTCCACTAGGTTATTCATAGGAAAGAGGAATCTGTCCAACGAGTCTACACCACCCTTTGAGACCATAGACTGTAGTCTAGACCTAGGTCTCGACCCAACTACTCATATGTGAGGATTAAAGCCTCCTTTGGGTCGGTGCATTCATACCGACCCCCGTTTAGGATTGTGAGTAGGTCTCCTCGTGTTGCGTGTCATATCAAGACGCACAAGTGTGTCATTCATTCCTTAGACCGTGAGCTGTCCTATTTATGTGCACATTTTGTGAAGCAAACTCGTTACATGCATTTAATTTAACCTCACATTGCCATATTAAGCCTTTGTTTTGACCCTTTAGATTAGGACCACCTTTTATTTAACTCGTTGAGCCTTAACCTTTCATTTGGCACCTAATATATCAACTACATTCCAAAAACATCCTTCCTTGATCAAGAAGTTGTCATATGTGTTGTGGTTATTAGAGGACGGGTTTTATAATCCTATTTTGGTGGATTCTCATGAGGTCCATGTGGATCGTAATTTTGGTTTTTATTTGGCAATACTACATAAATAAGAGGTTTTTGAGGAAAAAAAAAGAAAATAGAAAATAACAAAAAAGCTTTGAAAAAGAACAAAAGGAGATGGCATATGTATTTGTTTGATTTGTACATATTTGTTRAGAAATTCAAAAGAGAAAAGGAAAAGAAAAGAAAAAGAAAGAGCAAGCAATACCCCTATTCATCATTAAGGGGTAGAAAAAGTCGTTGCTAAAGAAATGGGTAAATGATGTTTTTCCAAATGAGTTKTGTTTTCAAGTTGGGTGAAATTTGGTGACGATTTTCATTGATTTTTGACCCCTCATTTGTTGTAATAAAGTGGGTTGAGCGGTATTTTGGCAATTTCTTGATATGCAACTCCACATGATCCATAAAGGTGCACCAATCCCGTTTCGATCTATCCGTAAGCCCCATTACGACCTTGTGTTTTACTTTGTGTGCATTCCCCCTTTTTGCATCTCACTTGGTCATATGAAGGTCTTACACATTAGATTGCGAGAGTGTTTGGTTACTTTTTGTACAAAAACACCCGTTATTCAAATGTGTGATGAGTGGAAAACATGAGGATGTCGTTGACCTAGGTCCTCTTAGTCATGGGTCTTTGGTTAAATCTTGTGTCGGTCTTGTAAATCTCAGAGGACTAGTTCCATTTTCCCTTTTTCCCGCTCTTGAGTCCGTTCCTTGAGCTTTAGTGGTCACACTAGGGTTGCTTGAGCCATGCTTAGGGGTTTGGCACCTCCGTTGGAATTCTGAGACGGTATTTCCCGACCAAGACCATGTTTTTGATGATAACTCGGCCACTTAGATGAGGAAAGTGGACCATTTTTGTTAGATGCATTCTATTACTTACTTTTGTGCTTTCATGTTGGATGCATTGCCATTTTGGCAAGACCCCACTTGCCTTGCAAGAAGGCACTCTACCTCATGAGTGCTTCGTTGTGAGTTGAAGGGACAGAGAAGGCCCGTTAATATCCTTTTATCGGATATTATTAGCTTAGTTACTAGTTGTGTGAATAAGGGTCTTATTGTCGCTTACTTGCTTACTCAGGGATGACTAAGACTTAAGTGTGGGGAGGTTTGATATGTGGTTATTTTGGGCGTCATCTCCCTTACTTTTCCATGCATTTTGACCCGACTTGAGTCAGTTTTAGCCCCTTTAATTGCATTTTGTGCCTACATTCTGCATTTTTTGAGCCTATGTCTCATTTTGCAGGATTTGAGAAGAAATTGAAGAAACGGGATCAAAATGAGGTGAATTGGAAGAGAGCATGAGAAAGGAGGAGAAAACAAGTTAGAACAGGTCCCCAACCGGTCCCATGTCCGGCAGTCTGCCAGCAGGCTGGGAACCGGTTCCCATACTTAGACAAATTTTGAAGTGTTTAGCAAAATGCTCTCTGATGTATTCCCAGCCGGTGGGTGCACCGACAGCCTGCCCACCGGCTGCAGCCACCTGATACTCAGTTTTTGAAGCCAAATATTGAAGAATAAGAAGAGTTCCCAGCCGGTGCATCGGCAGCCGGCCGGCCGGCTGGGACACACTCTCATGCCTTAGAATATTTTTTGGAAGAAGAGAAGAGGGAGCTCTCTGGAGTGCTCACAGCCGGTGGGTGCACCGGCAGCCTACCTATCGGCTCCTACTACATCAAAATGTCATGATTTGAAGACAATGCACTCCCAGCCGGTAGATTGACCGGCAACCGGCTGGGAGCAGAAGTCCACATTTTCAAGTCTCCTCTAATTTTGGCCCATTCGTTTGAGAAACTNCTTTTAATATGTCTATTGTTCATCTTTGTTCATCTTTCACATGCTTTGTTGTGTTTGTCCTAAATATGTGTGAGTAGTCTCCTTTCTAGGATGAAGGAGGGATCCTTTGTAATAGTCTAAAGATGATTTGGCATAGATTAATTATAATTCCTTAGTTGTACCCCTTTACAAATTGTTGTGCTCATAAGGTGTTTGAGGAAATGCTTTAATAAGTTAGACATTTTTCTCTATTTATCTACTTGTTGGGTGAGTAACTTGACTAGTAATGGGATTCTAATGACAATTTGTGGGGTGGGATTAATTGAATGAGTAAGTAAATTAATCTTAGATTAAAATTTGGATTCACATCGAGAGGTTGAGTCTTCTTTTGTTATCAACTCGGATAATTGTTAGTCCATGCCTAGTTCCATTTCTAGATTGCAAAGGTGAACCCTAACATCCTAGTATCTTTAATTATCGTCTTAGACCATCGTTAATTATTGCTTCGTTCCTATTTGTTCTAGTTTTTATTGTAGTCATTAGTTTGAAATCAAAACCCTTTTCTTGTTTGAGTTAAACTAGATTAATAACGATCAATCCTAGTGCCAATTCCGCCATTAGGGTTCGACCCTTGCAAGCTACAACGAGCAATCATACACTTGCGAGGCTACAAATTTTAAATTTTATCATCTTTAAAGCGTCAAATGTTTGCCTTAAGGTGATAAATGCTAACCTTGTTGAAGGATGCGGATTGAGGTAAGTATTGTGGTGATGATATAAGATGTCCTAGGGCCGTGTGGTTAATGATAATTGTGGCATTGGAATGTTTGTGTTTTGATTACATTATGAAACATTTGGTCATATATTGTATTTGTGAAGTATGACCATGAATAATGATATGTGTGATGAATTGAATATCTTAAGTGGTGGATGATTTCTTATGTGAAATAGAATTTACATGTCTAGTGATATGCGGAACGTGTGCCCTGAAACCATGTGTAGATATTTATGTATCCTAGTCTTTTTGTTTAAGTAAGTTGGTTACGGGGACGTAACCCTTTTTTTAGGGGGATAGGATGTAACACCTCGTGTTTTTGT
>VHZZ01029798.1:5507-15924 GCA_009801015.1 Silene noctiflora
TGACTTAAAACACGTCTTAAGGCTACTATACACTCAAGACAGAACTTATTATTGCTAATATAAATATTATACTATAAAATTCATATTTTATAAAAGTAAGCTTTAAAATCGTAATTAGTCTAATTAATTATCAAAATAGCTTAAAATATGAAATCGGTAAATTACGGGTGTTACAATTCGAATATTGTTGACTTGCATTTGGGCCATTTACTTCCAAATTTCATCAACAATCCATTTTGTTTTGCTTGCATGATCCATGTTAGCTTCCATTTAGCCTCGTAAACTTGATACTTGCACATTTGACGGGAAATAGCTACTAAAAGCTACTTTCCTACAAAACATACTAAACATAAGCAATATATCTAGAACACGGGATTAGCTCAATAAAACACTAATAATAGTGCAATAAACATGTAAACCCGAGCTAAATAAGGGAGATAAATCGTATAAATATTAGACACATCAAACTCCCCCAAGCTAAACCCTTGCTTGTCCTCAAGCAAGCATAAGAAACTAAGACAACCCACAAATGCATAACCCCGACTAAACTAACAAGCATAATGATTCAATACCCAAAACAACATGGGCAAAGGACAATGGATATACATGGTTAAGGGTTACATGACGGCGCAAAAATAAAAGACTTTAAATGAACCTTTAAGCTCTTGCATGATCTTATGACTTTCGGACTCTCACGGTTCACTCATGCTCAAATTGATATGTAAAATAATATTTATGTGAGTAACACTCACCTATCCTCGACTCATGAGAGTGTGCCCGCAATCTAGTATTATAAAAACAATGATAACATCCCAAATGAGCACCCTAACACCAATGACATAGCTACTAGCTTAATAAGGTAGGCAAGATTATATGTAGCTAGGCAAATGTAAATATGTGTAAAAAGGGCTAGGAATAGGCAATATGATCAATGTGAATGACTTCAAATGCATAGCATGTTATGAAAGTAGTGCTCAAAAAGATGAAATAAAAACCATACTTATGCGTAATTGATATGACACAAACCATAAGGAGAACTACACTCACCTAAGTGAGACCATATATGAATGAAATGGTCTAAGGAGGTTCTACCTTATCATATTGTAGCTTGTCCAAAGTCAAGAACAAGCCTATTCGGTTCAAAATTCATCGATCACCTACCATGTCAAGACCTCCCCATGAATACAATTATCCACAATATAAACGAATCATTAGCTATTAAGCAAAAATTGGGATATACAAGAGGGTGAATCATGGATTATGGCAAAAGTATAGGCAAAACAAGGAAAATGAAACATAAAACTCAAAAATTTTCTCAAAAATTTTCAGAAATTTTCTAAAAATGCAAACTAAACTAGCATGCCAATGCAATTCCCCCCAAGCTAAACATAACATTGTCCTCAATGTGACACAATTAAAACATCCAAACAACCCAATAAAAATGGCTCAAAGCACATAAGACAAGAGATTATATCTAATGGGAAGCGGAGAAAAATTAAACTAAAAATGCAAAGAAAAACAACTGACTAAACTAGCTAAGAGGGATTTGAGCGTGATTGTGGGTAAGAAAACGAAGAAAATAGAGAAGGAAAAGGGGAATTATACCGTCCTTTCGTTTTGTGAAGCATACAGAGTATTCTACGCATTCCCGTAATTTCAAAAATGCTCATGGAAATAGAAAACCACGACCCCGATCGGGGTTGACCAAACTCCGAATTTTGACTTCCTGCTTCATATCCCAATTTCTGTTCTGGAAATTAAAAGTTACGACCCCTGACGGGGTTGCAGCATGGGGTTGCGTGCTACTCCGTCACATGGCTCCTTCTTGTCTTCAAATACCTATAAATCTCAATTCAAAATACCAACTAGTCTAGAAATTATTACTAACGCTACGAAAACAATAAATTGTCCAAAAATTAGAAATAAACACACAGGTTGCCTCCCAAGAAGCGCAGGTTAAAGTCTTGCTAGACTTTGTTCTCCTTAAATGTCATGGGCACCTCATCTTTAAAAAGCATGTCAAAGCCCGTAGGAGTCTATCATATACCTGCGCATGAGCAATACAAAAGCAAATGTAAGCAATTGATAAGATAAAAGCATGAAAGATCAAAGGTAAGGAATGACATATCTTATCAAGATGCGCATGAGATACTTCAAAGAGAACMACYGTAYTACTCCWCTCATCAGCAAGAGATGGAGYAACAAGCTTAAGACCATGAAACRAACCKTTAGTGCACARATTATCATCATAAATGGTCTCAAATTGRTGGCATGAAGAATCAAGGATTTAGGACTCATAAAAAATGGGAGGTTCATCCCACTTAACTTCTATGTGTGCATCACTAAGTCCTCTATCAACATCAAAAGGGTCAACTACATCCTTCACGAAAGGATTCTCGAAGGTTTCAAATGACTTGGGCAAAACCTCATCCTTTTCATTACAAACGGGCCCAACAACATCCATGGTGAGTGTGTCATTTACTACAAGGTCATTTTCTTCAACATGAGTCTCTAAATTTTCAATTGGAATGACACTAAGAGGAATTTCAATAGAGAAAGTCGGACCATCGTCATCGTCATCCAATAATTCAAAATCATTCTGGACAATAGACTCACATTGGGAGGGTGGCATGGAAAAAGGAGAGAAAATAGGCTCACTTTCTCTCGCGTTCTTTTGAGAAAGTTGTTTTAAACGAGCCTGAAGCACTTTGAGCTCCTCTTGCATGCGTCATAAATCGAATTGACGCGCTTACTCACGACATTCAGAAGCCATGAAATTCAAGAAATTCCAAAGTTCCCGCCCAACCATGTAGAAGACAGTCCCATTACTTAAGTTTAGAGCCAATTCACGGTTCTCAAAATCCATGCCATCGAGCACAATATGATCCAAGTAATCCCCATCAAGGATGTTTCCAAGGCAGATAAGACCATTTCGAAAGTAGGAGATCCGGTTAATATAGTCATGAAAAGGCTCATCTTTGAGTTGTGGAACGAATCCGTTCATCATTATGAAAGGCAAACATAAATCTTCATTACCTACAAGAATAGGCACTAAAACTACACGAAAATCGTGAGAACGGTCTCAAGGAACAAGCGTTCCTCAAGACAATGAAAAACAAGATAAAAACCAACAAATCAATAATGCAACAAAAACCGCTTCCCCGGCAACGGCGCCAAAATTTGACAGGTCTGTCGCACACCTTTCAAAGATAATTATCCTAGCCTTGGAAACAAATTAATGTAGTAAGGTAGGGGTCGAACCACAGAAAAATGGGTGTTGCTTTACGGAATGCTACGATTAGGTCTTTATCAAGATAGGGTTATATTTTTTTCCGTTTTGGTGGGTGAATTGCATTGTAAATAAAAATGCAAAGTAAATGAAATTCTTAATTAAAAAATATGATTAAAGGAGTCTAGGGGTGTCGGGTCACACATACATAGAAAATAAAACTCACGTTAAACTAGAAATGCATAACAAAGATAAATGTCTAGGCGTATAGACAACCACCTCTCGATATTATTGTCGGCCTTAGATCGGGTTCTAACGAACTCTCGCTATGGTTAGATCGGTCTAATACAACATGTTTAGTCTAATACAAATCCGCGCCTCTCGACTTATAGAATGTATTAACACATTTAACCAAAGATTGTGATCAATAACCTAAGATTAACAATTACAAAACAAACATGTGTAGAAACATTTATGCAATATTATAACATTCTAATCTAACATGATAAATTAATAACTAATGCATGGCTCCCCTAATCSAAAGACAAAAGAAAACTACTCAGTCATATTAAAAGTAAAACCAACTAAAAATGTAATGATAAACATAGACATAATGATATGCTAATTGAAAATGTAAAAAGAAATGTAATTACTAAAATGTAAAAGAATTAACAACTAATATCTAAATAGCAAATGTAAATGAGATAACAAAATAAACTAACATAAGAAATGACAACGTAAATACTAGAATGAAATGATTACCGAATTGAGATTGTAACTTGAGAAATAAGAACAATGTAAACCAAAAGAAATGGAACTTGTATTAAGAGTATGAAATAGAATATTAAAAATGATAAGAGTTTGATTCTAAGGAATATAAGAGGTGCCTAGAATATAGGGTTTAGCCCTCTTTATATAGTAGTTTGAAAACCAAAACGTAAAGAATCCAAAGGAATCCAATGCAATGCCACCCCGATCGGGGACAGGTCACCCCGATCGGGGTCGTGTGATTTCTGGTTTGTGAACTTCATTGCTCCATTTAATGCTCAAGGAATCCTAAGTTTTGCTTTGAAGTGCCTTTAAGCGTCCGACTTATTGCATTTTAGGGAATCATTTGTGGAATCCTAAGCTAGAAACTCCACATGATTAATTGGACCTCATCCATTGGGCTTCATTTCTCATTTATTTACATTTGCCATTTGAATATTGTTGACTTGCATTTGCCATTTACTTCCACATTTCATCAACAATCCATTTTGTTTTGCTTGCATGATCCATATTAGCTTCCACTTAGCCTCATGAACTTGATACTTGCACATTTAACGGGAAATAGCTACTAAAAGCTACATTTCCTACAAAACATACCCAACACAAGCAATATATCTAGAACACGGGATTAGCTCAATAAAACACTGATAATAGTGAAATAAACATGTAAACCCGAGCTAAATAAGGGAGATAAATCGTATAAATATTACACATCATACCCGGATATTGTGGGACCCGTACGAAATCTTCGGGATGCGTAAGGGGATCACCAGACTTGATAAGGGACTACTCGGGAGTAAGTATAGTCATACACTAGACCAAGTAGGACTCACACTAGACCTAGTGAGTTTGCAGTGGATCGAGTAGAGTTTTCAGCTGATCGAACATGTGGCACTCGGTCGAGTACGGCGGTACTCGACTGAGTGAGCGACACTCGGTCGAGTGGACTCGGTCACTCGATCGAGTAGTACTGTGCAGTACCCAATAAGACTCAATTTTGGGACCTTACCCTAATTCATTTCATGCTTCTTCCTTATCACTCCAAATCCTCTCTCTTCTCTCTAAAACCCTCCCAAATACCTTCCTTTAGGATTCAAGCTTGGATTTGAGGATTTCTCACCTTGTTCATCATTCCTTTCACCTAAGTAATTAAGTTAAGATATACCCTTCTCTATTTTATTTGAATCCTAACTTTTGGGGGTTCGTTATGGGTAATTAATTAATGATTAGTATGTGTAATATGGCTAATTAATGGGTAATAATAAGAGTTTTTGTATATATAATAGTGTAGGATGTATTGTGATATATAGTTGTTACATGGTTTGTATAAGATGAGATGGTTTCATATGACGGGATTGTGTCGGATTCGAGTGCTTATGGAGATTTCTAAAAGGTAGGTTAATCCTACTCGGTTTTGATAATGTAAATGTTTGTTTGTATGCATTTGTCACTTAGAATATATGATAGGGTTGTATTGCATTCACCATGGTAATTGAGTATGGAAATGAGATTCATATGTATGTCGGAAATGCATTATAGCATGAAGTTTATTTGTGACGACTCGAGAATCGGAATAATTGAGGAATTGTTGTATTCATAACATGTTTTGGGAAGTGTGTCTCATGAGGATTCATGTATTCGGCATATCGTATTTCATAGTGTACTTATTTGCACATTATGCATGTTGGTGACTGTTGGAAGAGTTGTGTTGGTGGTACTTGTATTCTGGAAATGTAAGGCGATTGAGAGACTGTCTTAGCCTCGGGTTGCCTCTTGAAGCTTCTCACTCTAAGAGGAATATTCACATTAATGGCTTGAGTTACGGAGGGACACGTGTGGTTGAGACACGTCGTCTGGAAGGGTTCTGGTTAGCGTCTGGCCCGGTACCACGGGTTTGTCCTGAGTACCATTTTACGGACTGCGGTCTGACTGTTTTGGTGTGCGCTGCTGCGGTGCCACCACCGGGTTGTGGGTATTGTGGATGTGTCCCTGGTACCGGAGTGTTGGTGGTGGAGTTGTGATATTTGGAGACTTGTCATTTTGCATTCATCTTGCATTGCATATTCGTATGATTGTTTATATTATCGAAACTGACCGAGTGTTGAATGTGTAAATTGTCACCTATTTTCGGGATGGCCTGTGTCGAACAATAAGATATTTTCGATCATAGGGGGGGTAATTGTTTACAAGTTTTGGTTGTTATCACGCGGGAGACGGGACGAGTTCCGAGCCTTGGAGTCGAGTCACATAGATGAAGTATTCGAAAGAAGAGTTGTATATGTATGGTTCATTTTTATTATTCTTTTATCATGTATGTAATCCACTAAACTTGTCATCTATATTAAATGTTTCTTATTCATAATTCTGATTTCACTGCCTCGGGAAACCGGGACGGTAACATCTCCTGATTACCTTGCCCGAGTAAGAAGGGGGTGTTACATTGGGTTTTCCGCGTCACCAAACCTCTCGTGTCAATTTTTTTACGTTTTACCTTACTTGCGTTACAATCAACATATAATCACACGATCAACCATACAAAACCTATAATTACACGATTAACGAACAAGACCGCTTTAACCCTATCACAATCAATAACTCGGTAAAAAAATACCAAAACAGTTTGGCGTCTACCGTGGGGCATAAGGGTCGTCATCGGTAATCGTTTCACGTCAAAAAAATGCACCATGTCACGAAATAAACAAGTAAGTTCAGGAGCTATCACGAGATCTGAAGGAAGCCACCCACACATAGTACCATCAAATTTCGTAGCTGCTCAAACGGCCGGAATGCAGGTCTCATCCTGCCACCAAGGGTCAGAACACCATCCAAGATCAGCCCCCCATCATCCACCAGGGCGTCTAGCTCGTCAGTCGTTTATGCTAGGGCAGACAAGGGGGTAGCACCCAACCAAAACAGAAATTAAAAAAGTACACCAGGAGGTCAAGCCAGTGGTGCATAGCAGGCATCAGGTCTCTCCACCACCTAATCCAACGCAGATTATGATTAGTGGGATCGACACCCTGCACAGGGCCATAGCAAAACTACAGGAGGAAAATCGGCGCATGAAAGAGCAAGCGGAAAGGGAGAACAGGGTCATCTGGGCGCCTTACATTGGCAGAACCTATCAAACATCCCGTCAGCGAGTAGAAATCAAGTTCCAGTAGCGAGCAATCCGTTATGCCCGACAGCCATCAAAGAGCCCGCACGTCCGTTCCCTTTTAACCTAGTAACCAGGCTAGATCTAGGAGGTACAATGCCAAGTGGAGGCATAGTTCAAACAACACTAGGGTATATAACACCAGACAACCCACAAGTAACTAGCAACATGGGATCTATGCCTGGTAATATCCCTTATACTAATTACATCATGACTAGCCAGACTCCTGGCGCAGGATTCTTCAATCAATATATAGTAGGATGACATCTAGGATTCGCGACGGCTACAACCCCCAAAACCATATATTATCAAAGTCCAGTGGCCACCTGGTCATGGGGCAATATCCAGAATCACTGACAATTCGCACATAACCCCTATGTTGGTTACAACAGCAGCAGAGATCAACAATACATGGAGCTCAGAGATATGATCAGCAGGATTCCAGTGCCTTCTCCCCTTGAAAAATCAATCTCTGACAGCTTAGCAAATTCGCTATTCGTGGATCCAATAGCACTGGTCACCATGCCAAAGGGATTAAACGCCCCCCATAATGATACTATATAACAGCACATCGGATCCTTTTAATCACATCAGCCAGTTCAAATAAAAGATGATGGTAATAACAGCATCAGGGTCCCTGAAAGAAGCTTGTATATGTAAAAGGTTTGGGTCAACATTATCTAGAGCAGCCTTGTAGTGGTTCGTCAGTCTGCCAAAAAAATCTATAGATACCTTCGTTGACTTGGTAAACGCATTCACACAACAGTTTGCCAGCAGTCGGAAGCCTGAGAAGCAAACCAGTGACCTCTACAGAGTGGTCCAAGGTTTCGAAGAAACCACGAGAGACTTCATCACCAGATTCAACAAAGAGAAGGTGGCCATACGAGGGTGTGATATACCAACAACAATGGAATCATTCCATCAAGGCCTTTACCATGACTTGAATCTGTACAAAGATCTAACCAGGTACCCTTAACGCACATTTTAAGATGTGCAAGTAAAGGTAACAACATCGATCGGGTTAAAGGAGGATGCCAAATCCAGAAGAAGCATATTGAACATAGAGGCCAGGGAAGAAGGCTTCAACAAAAAATAAGGAGGAAAGATACAAACCCTATAACAGGACAGTAACCTGCGTTTCAGAGGATTGGAATGATGATCCAAGATGGCCCCCCAAGCTGAGTGTGTACGGATTCATAACTAGATTGGTGGGACTACTCCAGGCGTTGAAGGAACTTGGAGATAAGGTAAAGTGGCCTAGGCCACCAGCAGAGGGGCAATCATGGAGAAAGGACAGAAAAAAGAAATGTGTATTCCATAACGACATTGGGTATAACACGGAAGATTGCATCACTTTGTGAAGGGGAGATAAGGCTGCAGTACAATTTGGGAAATCTGAATCACCTGCCCAGGGTAAGGTTAGCTTCACAAGCCAAACTGCCCTCCACACACCTATTTGCACAAGAACAATAAACATGATAACTTGTCGATCAGATCTGAGTGACTTGATATATTAATCTGCAAAAAGACATGCCACTAATGTATAAGGGGACAAGCCAGAATCCTCCTGCATAGTTACTCACAATAATCTGTCGGCTATCACCTTTGACGAAGTAGATGTCCATGATAACCAGGAGCACCATGACGCACTAATCATAACGTTGTCCATAGGAAACTGTAGAGTGGGGAAGATTTTAGTAAATACGGGGAGTTCAATCAACTTAATTATGTTAGAAACCCTGAAAGATATGGGATTCAACGAGAAAGATCTGCAGAAAAAGGCTATCCCACTGGTAGGCTTCAGCAGGGAAGCAGCTCATTCACTTGGAGAAATTGTGATTCCGACTTATGCGGGAGGAATCAATAAACAGGTTAGGTACTTAGTTATTAATGGCCTATCAACCTACAATGTTATTCTTCTATCAACCTACAATGTTATTCTTGGTAGGCTATGGATACACCAAATGAAAGCAGTCTCCTTGACATACCATTAGTGCGTGAAATTCCCAACCCCTTGGGGAGTAGAAGAAATACGCGGGGATCAGGAAGAAGCTAGAGGATGCTACAAGGAGGCATTTAAGCCTACATCCAGTCCCCCAACATAGCAATTACCGAGTCAGTGCATCTAGGGTGACTACATTGAGCCACCTGCAGTTGAACTAGATCAATTTAACCTTGACAAACTACACCTAGAACGGATAGTGCTAATAGGGTCAGAGTGCGAAGGTAATCTTTTCACAATTAATAACATTTCTTAAAACTAACATGGATTGCTTTACTTGATCTCACGATGACATGATAGGGATAGACCCATCCATCAAAACACACAAACTCAGTATGGATCCAAGATGCAGTCCAATGCAGCAGAGGGGGAGGAAATTCGTAGCTGAAAGAAACCAGGTCATAAATTAGGAAGTAGATAACCTGCTGACAGCGGGAAAAATCAGGGAAGTCAAGTACCCAAAATGGCTGTCGAATGTAGTAGTGGTTTAAAAAAAGAACGGCAAATAAAGAGTCTGTGTGAACTTCACAGATCTAAACAAGGCGTTTCCAAAAGACCATTTTCCACTGCCACACATTGATGCCATGGTCGACGCCACGACAAGACACGAGATGCTAACGATTCTGGATGCTTGGATTGGCTATAATCAGATCAAAATGCACTCAGAGGACCAGGAAAAGACAACATTCATGTCAGAGAGAGGAATCTACTATTACAACGTAATGCCCTTTGTCCTGAAGAATGTGAGTTCTACCTACCAGCGCCTGGTGAACAGAATGTTCAAAGAACAAAGAGGGAAGGCGATAAAGTTGTACATTGATGACATGTTGGTAAAGTCAATGAATGTTGACATGCACATGGAGCACCTGACGGATACCTTTAACACTTTAAGGGAATACAAAATGAAGCTGAACCCGTCCAAGTGCACCTTTGGAGTATCGCCAAAAAAGTTCTTGAGGTACATAGTGACACATAGGGTAATAAAGGCAAGTACGGAGTAAATCAAAGATGTACTCCAGTTGGAGTCACCTCAAAGACTCAAAGACATCGTGGGTCTGACGAGGAAGGTAGTAACACTGAGCAAATTCATCTCTAGGTCCTACGACAAATCCAGGATATTCTACGACATACTAAGGAAAGGCTAAAAATTTGAGTGGGCCGAAGTGAAAGTTTCACATACTGGATGTACCCATACTGATATGGTAATTAACAAATTAATTATAGTGATCTTAATGCATGCATAACAAAACTAAGATATAAA
>VHZZ01029818.1:4575-14961 GCA_009801015.1 Silene noctiflora
GTCGAAGAAGTAGCTACTTCAATGTAAGAGATTACCGATTAGTGTACCTTACTAAAGAACGTTGTTTAGATAGAAATATATATCTAATCATAAAGCACATCGCCTGTAATTTGTACATTACTAAGAGTGTTTTAATAAAACATACGTTTATTGTATATCACGCCTTTGTATATTTCTATCGAACATTAGAACAAAATTTATCCGTATACCGCCGCGTGCAACGCACGCGGCCTTTCAACTAGTTTATAAAAACGGAAATACGTGGTTATTTGTAATTTTTCCTAAACTTTAATGTTTTCACACCAAAAATCCCATAACTAGAAACTAGTAAGACGAGAGCCTTTCAAAAGAAAAAAGAAACTAGTAAGACGAGAGAAAGAAAGGACATCTAGAGCAATCGATTTGGGTGTTTTCTCAGATTCGAAGCAAAATCAAACCTTTTTTGTTGTAAGTTCGCTAATTCATTCTTCTAATCATTAATTAACTTAGTAATCGCTGTAATTATTGCCCTATAATATGTTAGGCTAAACCTTAGACTTGGATTTGGGGAAAAATTAGATAGTGTTGATTGTTTATATGAACTACTTTTTGAATGTATGTTATTATGTGATTATTGAAGACTAGCGAAAACGTAAGGATATCCTATTCACTTGTGCAATCTTTATTATTGTCTTATGATGAATTGTATGTATTGCCCGTATTATTGCAATGAATGATAGAAACGGATACATGAATACTATTATTATTACTGCGATTATCGAATGAGATGTGTCTATGGTGGTGTATCGATCAGTACGGTGTGGAGGGGGTTGTACTATTGATTATGGAACGGTGTAGAGAGGGTTTGTCCCGAGTTGTGATATGGTACGGTGTCGAGAAGGATTATATTCTACCACGAGTATAACATGGTGTCAAGGGAGATTATGCTACGACTGTGTTGTTCGACGGTTGGCACGTGTGAAGACGTGAGACCGGGTTGTGACAGTTGTTTTTAATCATTTCATTGTTATTATTGTCAATCACCAATGCTACTGTTCTTATTGTTGTTACTAACTGTCTTTACTCAACCATTGCTTAACTGTGTGGCGTGTGCGTGTTAAATTACTTTCAACTCTGTGATTATCCATTTGATATTTCTGGCAAATGGAGAGTAGTGAGTCTTAGAGGTACTCATTTGTGAGATTGACTTGGATGCTACTAGGATTGGGGACGTCATTAGCATCAGTAAAATGGACCAATAATTAGTATACATTAACATAATTATTTTAGTTTATAAAGACTTTTGCTGTATTAGTTTATTCATTATGTTACTAGTTTGGAAATTGTAGGACAGTTTAAGACAATTTGACATTGTTTTGCAACTTAGTTAAAGTACTCTTTAATTATTTGTCTTGTGATATGTACTACCTGGAGAAACCGAGATGGTAACAGGCTTATTTAATTGGAAATGTCTTGCTAAAGGCTCTTGGTTAAATAGAGGTGTTACAAAGTAGTGTCCTGTGTTACTCTGACTCTCCGACACGTGTCAGACACCGACACGTGTCACGTGTCGGAGTGTCGGACACGGCTATTTTGGGTGAATTTTCCTATTTTGTGGTCTAAATTGAAGTGTCGAAGTGTCGTGTCGTGTCGGACACCGACACGTGTCCGACACGTGACACGGCGGTTAAGTGAAGTGTCGGAGTAATATAGGTACTAGTGTCAAAGCGAATGATCCTATAGCCTCAACCAATGAAGATAATGAACATAGGGTGTCTAATAAAATGACCTCGGGTAGAAACTGTTAGCAACCCCTCTTAGTTTGGCTAGGGAGGACTTCCTTAATACGCATCATAGTAAAAAGAGTGGGTAGTTAGAGTATAATGTTATGTGTTTCGTTAGTTAAGAATTTCATTAGTCTGTTCATATGTAATTAAGTATGCTGAATGGTGGAATTGTGTAGCGATTTTACATTGAGCTGTGATGATGACATATGGTGAATGTTGTTGAATGGGTGATGGAAACATGAAGGATGTGGGACGTTTTTCTGCTGCTTAATTTACTTGAACATGTTTGATGATCGTAATGCGAAATAGTAATTATAATGGAAACGGATTTATTCCATGGTAAATCAAGCATGTGTGATTAAATTAAGCTAATAAAGATTAAGAATTGAGTAGTTACAAAATGAAATATGTAAATTAAATATATTAGCATCTTATGTCTAGAGATATGAAATAGTATTATGCTTACAAAAAAGATTTGTTGATTTATGATATGTTACCTGTAACTTAGAGTAATATATAAGCATGGATGTAGATCGTATGTGATAAATTCTGAAATATAGAGCTAAATATCGAAGTTTTAAGTGAATTAGCGCGACTCAATTAAGTAGCTCCTCTTGCTCGATCGAGCAACCTTGTATGTATGCAGGTCCTCGTATGATTGCGTCTGACATCCCCGACTCAATCAAGCAAGACTTCTGCTCGATCGAGCAACCTTATTTCTGGGCAAATTTTGCTCTTCATTCCTTCGTAGTGCATAATAACCTTTGAGCTTTTTTTAATTCTTATTCCTTGAAGCTATCATGGCCAAGAAGGGAGTATCTACATCGTTCATCGCTGCCAACATGACCCAAGAGGAGATCAAGAGGCTACTAGAGATGAATGCGGCATTGACAACAGCTTTACAGAGTGTTACTAAACCCAAGGAAATGATTATGAATGCCATGGCAGCGATAGCACGACATCAGCCTACAAAGTATGATAGGCCTGGTGTGCCTTCTTTACTGGGTGATTGGTTTAAAGAGTTTGACAATATATTTGAACTATTGATGTGCCCAGCTGAGGTGAAAATGGACCAGGTTGCATTCTATTTGAAGGGGAAGACTGGTTTATGGTGGAACCGCAATGAGGAGATTATCAGAGAGTGTTACAAGGAGAATGGCACAGACTATGTTTTTTGGGTTTGCTTTAAGGGAACGATGCCAGAGGAGTTTGTGCCGGAGCACATAAGAAGCAAAATGAGTGCGGAATTTGAATAGTTTAAGATGAAGGAGGGTATGACCGTTGAAGAATACCACAACCAGTTCATGTAGTTATCAACGTATGTAGCTGACTTGAAGCTAAGTGAAGAGATTTTGGCAATGAGGTTTGGAAAGGGGCTGTCACTTGAGATAATGAAGAGGTTTCCAGCGGAGGAGCCATCTTATGTGAGGGACGTTTACTTGAGGGCGGGTCATGCTGAGAGGATAACCACAATGGGTAAGGAATAAAAGAAAGGAAGAGGAGAGAAGAGGAAAAATAAGGTTGTTAGTGAAGGACATGGGAGTAATAAGAAACCAAACTACACCCAGTCTATACCATATTCAGTTGGAGGGTCTAGTTTTAGAGGAGGAATGAGTTGGAATAGCAATTGTAGTCAAGGTCAGGGGCCAAATCGTGGGTGGTGATGTTTTAATTGCGACAAGATGGGGCATAGAGCCTTTGAGTATAGCAGTGCACCAAAGAATGGGAATATAGGTGTAAGTCAAGGGAGCTATCAAACCTCAGCTTAACAAACCGACTGCTTTTGAATGGTTGGCGGGTTGAATCTTCTTGTCAAGAAGAGAGTCTACATATCCATTTCTGACGGAATCAAACCCAAACATTGTAGTTCGTACTCGTGGTGCTTTAGCTTTTCTAGCTGCTCATTGCTCATGTTAGATGCCATCTGTGAGCGGGAATTTCCAAAAGGATCTTGTCATTCTACTTTGGTGACCTTTAAATCGTAGCTTAGTCCTGTCGAGCTGCATATGAATGTCATCTGTTCTGCTTCATTGATTGGTTTGGTTGATTTGTAAATCGCAGCTCGGTTCTATCGAGCTGCATATGGATGTCACCCGCTTTGTTGATTTTTGATTGTGTTGAGCTACTCGTGATTGTCATCCATTTCATAGAATATGATTAATAGCTTTGTTACGTCGGACTGTTCGTGAATGTCATCCACTTCATTGAATGTGATTAATAACTGTCATGTCGAGCTATTCGTGGATGTCATCCACTTCATAGTTGAGTTATGTCGAGCTAGGTTGTAATAAGGTCATTTGTGCTTAAACATCTTCAAACTAATTCTCTATTGACGTTGGCTTAGTCATGTGAAGCCAAGTACTTCATTTGTAACTTTGTAAGGAAGGTATATTCAAACTGCCTCTTGGATTAGTCAAGTCAAGCCAATTATCTAGCCAATAAGGCAATAACCTATGGTTTCAGATGTCATTATCGGTTTATTCATGTCAAACCGCCATCATTGGATGATCATTTCAACCTCTTCGTTTGCAGTTTAGGGTAAGATTATCAGTAAGGCTTTTCCAAGTCTTAAAACTCTACTTCATCAGCTTTTCACCAACTTTTATCATTTTTTTATTGTTCAGATCCGCCTCAGACTTACCTCAGACTTTTTACATTATCCGTCAGACTTTACTTTTCTGCTTTTTCAGTTCATTTTTTTTTTTTTACAAAAGAAAGGATACATGTGTTCCACTAATTGGATAATTTCTAAACATGATGGGATCAACACTCACCCAAAGTCTTAAGTTGAATCTTGGATTTCCAAGACTCCACTTAAGACTTTGTCAAGACTAAGGTAGATTATTGGTAGTCTTGATTGAGTTTTGTCTCAAGACTTACTAAAGTCTTGTCTCAAGACTATCAATAATCTTACCCTTAATCATGTTAATTAAGTTATGCACGGTTAATAGATTGAATTTCAATCTGGAGGGAAACCGTCTTAAAAATCAAATTTTGCTTTTTCGGGCCATAGAGCTCGTAGTTAGTTATGGATTCTAAGGGCAACGGCTTCAAAACCCCAGTTGATGATGAATTCGTTACGGCTGTCGGTTTCAGAACCGCCAGTTTGCAATGGATATAAAGTCGTCGAAAGCCTCTAGTTGGAGTAATCTGTAAATGTACCTGAAACACTTCCAAGTACGATGCTATATAAAATAATGCTTAGTATAATTAAATCACATAACGCAATTTTGAAGTTGAAATTTGATATGATTTGTTTTAAAAAAACGGATAATTTGAAATCGTCGATTTCAAGAGATTTGGATTGAATAGGTTTGAAATTTGAAATTTTTAGAAGATCAGGATTATCGAAAAAAAGTTTTCGAAAATTTTGAAACTTTCGTTTCAAAACACTCGTTTTTGAATTTGGAAGAGCTTGAACTCTTTTAAGGTCATGATTATCGAAAAGACTTGGCTTGTTCGTATAATTTACATGACTAGTCTTTTTGATAATCATGACTCGGGGCTTATCTGTGTGGAATACACAAATTGGCCCAACTGCCGAAGGTTATTCATGTATTTCACAACAATGAGCCTTTGTGTTTTTTCTCTACTATTTTCTAGACTTTTTAACAAAAAATTTATGTACAACGATCGTGATTTAACTCATGTTTGTTATATAAATCACATCGTTTACAGTTTGAGATAATTAATATTGAGAAAATAATAAGAAAATGGAGGAAATAATGATAGAGAACTGAAATACAAATCGGAAATTTTCGTAAAAAACTGGGAGCAAGATAAAGCCGCTACCTTAATTATCTATAAATCCAATGTAATAGTAATTCTCTTGTATGATGGTCTTTTTCCGTATTTTTTTCTAAAAAGTGACCACACTTTTGTCAACAATTATAATTTTTGGGTAAATAATGAACACTTAAAAAATGGTCATTTTTCAATCATAAAAAATAGTTACAATTTAACCAAAGATGATCAGTATTTATTTATAAAAAAGATCACTTTTTTTAAACCTAATGGACTATTGGATTAGAGGAGGCGACAACAGAGTGTACAGCAAGAGATAAGGGATCCCAACACCCAAGAGTCACATGCGATGCGTGTTTGTATGAAGCCTCTCACACTCCCACTGTTGCTACATTTACATCCATTGCCCTATCACGTGCTTCATTTATTGTGATTTTTTTAGGCTTTATCCCTCCCTACTCCTATGCACTAACAAAACATTCCTCATATGTGAAACTACGCGTACAAATCTACAAATTCAAGATTGACATTGGGCCTTATGTTTGTTCGCAAGTTATAACTTCCATTGGGCCTTATGTTTTATAACATAAAGATAATATTTTGTGTTAGAATATACTCCTTCATTTCAATCATTTCTATACAGTTATTGAATATTTGTAAGTTATATTTTAATCAAATGTATATAATTGACCTAGAATGAAAGAAATACCTTTCTATTATTATAAAGTGACCACTTTTGTAAAAATGATCACCTTTTGACATAAAATTGTCAAGTTTACTACTCCCTTCGTACTACACCAAAGGTAACACTTACTTTAAACCGACGTACCACACCAAAGGTAACATTCCTTATTTGGCCGACAATATTACCAAGTTAACCTTATACCCATTTGATATTTACACAAAATGTCACTACATACCCCACCTATTTTTTTTCCTCTTTACCCTTACTTTTTCCACCTTTACTTAAATACTCCATTTTCCCCTACGTTACCTTTGGTGTGGTACGGAGGGAGTATATAGTAGCCACTCTTATTTTTTTTTTAGGAATGTGCTAATGGTACCCCTGAACTTTCAATTTAGTGAACCATCTACCCTTATTTTTTTTTGTTTAGGAATGTGCTGATGGTGCACTAAATTGAAAGTTCAGGGGTACCATGAGCAAATTCCTAAAAACTTGGGTACCAAGTGAATTAAGCCAAACCTCAGGGGCACCATGAGAATTATCCTTTTGTTTAATGTTGGTCATCACTTTGACATACCTATTTAATAGGTTCAAGTCCCAAAACTATGTTTGTAACCCTAGAAGTCAAATTAAACATCCTACTACTTTTTATACCAGAAATAAGATATAAAATAAATACTTAAAAACATAAGCAAGTTAACGTAAACTTTTTTTTTTTTTGCCAACTGGACAATTAGTATTTATTACAAAGCAAAGGCAACATCTGCTAGCCTTTGCGCCTTTTTATTCAAAATACACGGAATAAACGAAATAAAAAACAATGAAAGTCAGGAGTAAGATTCCAAATTTATGTGATGAAACATTTGATCTCCCGTTGTGCGACTTCCACCCCCAAATATTGTATAATAAATATCTGGCAATCACTCGTTATGGAAAGATGCAAAAGATTACTATTTAATGCCCCCACCGGGTTAGATGCAGAAACCCTTTTGCCTCTGCTTGAATAGGAGACTCGGCCCAAATTCTCTCAGAATGCTCGAAAATAATTTGTCCAGTTCGGTCTTTAATAATCCATCCGATCGTTGCTTTGCATGACTTGGGCTATCCTGCATCAACAAAACCTCGCAATTGAGAATAATTGGGTCTGTTACCAATAACAAAGATTGGACTTCCCGCCATAACTAATCGTCTTTGATGCAATGTTCTCTTGTCATCAATTGTTAATGTCCTTTCATCTTGTTTTTTTTTGCATTCGTCATTTCCAAGGCTTGAGTTGCAATCTGAATTCCTTGCGGATACAATGCCATTGTTGACGTACAATTTGGTCTTGTATCTCTAAAGATCATACTATTCCTCGTGGCCCATATTACAGCCAAGATAATCAAGAAAGTGATCGTTCCGGCTTGATTATCCTCATTGTTACGGATAAGATTTAACCAGTTAACTATTCAAACTTGAATAAGGACACTCCTTCCCATTAAGCTACAAATACAAAGAGAAGATCCGGCCCACAGGCACTCAGCAAACCACAATCACGGAAAATGTCTTCTAGAGTTTTGAGCGAATCCCTTTTGTGGCATAATCCACACGGTGTTGCCTAAGGAAAATCTCTTTTACCAACTACAAAGCGGAAATCAACTCCACACCCATTTGGGAACGAGTTCCCTTATAGGTTACGCGGGCGCCTAACGGACTCTTAAGACAAATCTTTTCGTCTCTACACTCAAACCTAGCATAGTGCTTAGATAACCAATCCATACCTAGTATTACATAAAATTCTTCAAGGGGAAAACAAAGTAGGCTAGCGAGAATGATAGTTCCCGAAATAGAAATAGGAACATTAATGTAGGATAGGAAAAAAGAAATAATCTCTCCGGATGGTAAAGATATAGGGGTATCTTCATTTGCAATAGGCTCAAGGGCTATCTTTTCCGAACATTTGGAAGATATGAACGATAAAGATGCGCCAGTATCAAATAGAATAAGGCATGGATGATCAATAATTGAGAACATACCCGTAATGATATCGGGATGAGCGGCGACTTTGGCACGACTCATGACAAAGATGGTTCCTCTTGGCTTGGTATTTAGAGTAGGGGTAGTCGCCTTTCTATCGAGATAATCATTGTAGAGATGTTCGGGCTTCTTTCAATGAAAACAAGTTAAAGGCTTGCCATAACATCCAATTCCGGTGTGTAGATCTTGTCTAAAATTGAAGCACTTGTGAGGCTTCTCGAGATTTTTGTTGTTGCTTTGATGGGAAACTTGTCCACTCGGCACTTGAGCTCTAGGCACGAACCTCTTCTTGTTAACATAGCTTGAAGTAGATGAAGGCACAAAGGGTCTTTTGCCATAAGAGTTAGGGCGATAAGATTGAGAGGCAACATGAGGCTTGGCTTCTTCTTCAATAGCCTTCAAGGAACTTTCGGCCCAAATAGCATCATCATAAACTTACACTGTAACACCCCCATACCCTAAGGCACCTTATCAAGAACTATCTCAAGATATAGAAGTGCTACCACCTCGGTTACCCGAGGCAGTGTACATCACAGAAACCATAATGAAACATACTTAAAGTTTAACTTTATAAAAAAAAGTTACAAACTCCAGAAAACAAATACAATTCAAATCCCAAAATGGTGATAACAATATAAGATAAAGTTATGCGGATGCTAGACTACTAAATAACTCGTGATGACTCCTCCCTGCCATTCCCCGCAGCAACATCAACAATGATAATCATCATCACCTGCTAAACCAACTACTCACCATCCCCAAATGGATCACCAGAGGTTTAAAAACAGAAACGGGGTCAGTCAACTATACAATAATATGACATAGCAATACAAAAGCATGAACATCCACTGTAACCATAACCACCACCTCCAAACTCCATAGTAACCAGTAACTGACTACACACCAAGGTGTGTAGCCTTGCCAGATTACCCATCGCAACAGGAAATCCACGCCGCTAGTAGGGACCACAGCCTTACCACTAAAATTCCTGCTCACGCATGAGCGAACCCAAGTCCATTAATGTTCACATCCCCCTTGCGTCGAGAAACACAAGAGGCGAACAATGGGGGTAAGACCATCTCTCACAATGGCTCACAATACCAACTCCAAACTCCACAGTAATATCCATATCATAAACATAGCATAAACATATCATAAACAGTAGCAAAGATCGTCATATTATAGTACATATCATTCTACAGTCAACTGAATAGGGAAACCCTACCTTTTCGCAATCCATCATGCCGTAGCCAACCATACAAACGCACAATGAATAACACATCGTCACCGACGAAATTGACACGAAAAACGAGATGCAAAGACTCACGACCGATTAACCCTAGCCTTGGAGATGATTAGGATGATTAGAGAAACTGTGTACGTAGTTTAGGTTTTAAGAAAAACTTAGAAACTGATTTAGAAATGCTTAACACGGCTTTTTATACTCCTCTAATTATCTTAATCAAAATCGCGGAAAAACCCGTGATGAACCGGATACTTGGTCGAGTACGAGCCACTCAACTGAATAAGACACACTCGACCGAGTGCTAACACACTCGCCCGAGTTCACAACGAACAGAACACTGACAGACTACTCATAACAACTACTCGGTCGAGTACCCCCTACTCGCCCGAGTAGCCTAAGGTCACAAATCTGATGTATTACATCCACAAAGGACACGGAGTTTTTTCTCACTATACTCTCCACCTTAGGATTCAACTTGTTCTTGTAGAAGTAGACACGGTCTTCTTCATCCTTCATAAACTTGGTGGCAAAGTGAGCAAGATTGATGAGGTCGTCGCCAACTTATCAAAAATACCCTAGGTACAACAAATAAATGTAGTATATAGGAGTCGGATTTCACAGAGAAACGGTAGTTTTATTTAGTTGTCATTTATTGGGATTGGGTTGTAAGTTGATTGGTAAAAACAAAGTAAATAAAAACGATAAAGTAAATAAAAGCAATTGTAAATTCGATTTAACAAATATGATAAAAAGGAGTCTAGGGATTCCAGGTCACACATGCATAGCAAAATATAACATATTTGATTAGTGATGCAAACAAAGATAAATGCCTAAGCTTAGAGATACCCATCTTTCCCTATAGTATCATGCCTTAAATCGGGTCCTAACAAGCTTTCACTATGAGTTAGGTCGATCTACTACAACATGCT
>VHZZ01029850.1:0-15150 GCA_009801015.1 Silene noctiflora
AGAAGAAAAGAGTAAAGAAATACGACTAATTCGGGCATCTATCAGGGGCCAGTAAGTAATATGATCTGGGTCCTCATAGCCATGGGAGAGGCGGATCAAATAATCGTCAGAACGGGGAGGGGAGCCAGGAGTATGAGAAATGGGAGTAACTTCAACAGGTCTGGGAACAGACAGAGGAGTGGGCCTCTTCCTTGATGAAACAGGAGAAAGAGTAGATTCAGCGACCCTCTTCCTGGCCTGACGCATCAGGATTTCAGAAGCGCTTGGCCTGGTACTTCCTGCAAATTTCAGGAAGCAGGTAGAAAGCCTCGAAATCAGGTACCCAGCAAGGACGCATCAGCAAACAGAAAACTCAAGAACACAGGGGCAAAGTGCTTACCAGAAGAAATGGTTTCGCTGGATGCAGAGACAAGGGGGGCATGGAGCAGTTCAGGGAACCTCCTTTGTTCTTCAGGGATGGAGAAGAGCTTGGCTACAGAGGTATCCTCGTCAACAGATTTTGCAGGGCTCTTGAGTTCTTAAAACAAACAAAGGGTAAGGAGCATAAGCAACAAAGGGAACCAGAAACTGAAACATGCAAGAGCACTTACTTTTATATCTGAGCCGCTTTTCATAAAGGTAGCCAACATGCATGGGGATGAAGGCCAGCCTGACATAGAAGAACCCTTCATACCACCCATCGTCCTTGGCCTTGACAGCTGATTGGAGAAAATTCTCCGTCTTTTCCATGGCCCTGAAGATGTACTAACCCTTCCCCATGGATCAACACTCTAACCTATGGGCTAGGTCATCAAGGCCAATCTCTGCACCCAAATTGTTGTTCAAAGCAATGGTGGAGAGGAGTACCCTCCAAGTGTAAGGGGCTAATTGAGCCATGGGGATGGAGTTTAAGTGAAGGAACTCCTGAACCATGTCATGGAATGGGAAGCGAAAACCAAGAACGAAAGGGTAGGTATAAAGACAAACCCACCCCTCGCGAAAAGCATCGACCTTTTGGCCCGGACCTGGAATGTGGATCTCAACGTCCTCCAAACCCAGGAGTGATCTTATCCTGGGAATATCCTCTTGGGCGAGGGAGGAATCGCAAAAATGGGGCCGTTGAAGAATCCCCTGAGAAGGGAAAACTTTGTCCGGTTCTAGATTGATGGGGGGTGAAGAGGAAAAAGCTTGACGGGTTCGGTTCATGATTGATTAAAGTGAGAAGGGAAAAAAGAAGAATACCTGAGGAAAGACGACGGCGGAAGCAGGGATGAACGAAGAAGATGATCGGAAAGTTGGGCGATTGGAGAAGGATTTGAAGAGGTTTTGGGGTTTTTGAGAAAATGATAATTGAAGAGAGAGAAATGGAGTAATGATGGGGAGACGGTTGAGGATAATAAAGGGGGGAGGGGGGGAGGAGGAGTAAATATAAGGTGGTTAGTTGAGTTGGGGAAGTGTGAAAGCTTGCGTAAGAAGCTATTCCACAGTACACTGCAATTTCCCGCTCAAAGGTAGAAGACGACTTTCGCGAAAAATTGAGGGCAAACTGTTTGGGCCCATTTTGTGGTCATGGACCACAATATTCGACGCAAGACAAGAAGCATGCCAGGGAGTTCGAAGGCCCAGATGGCGTGAGAAGCTAGGAGGGGATTCGATTTGGACTCTGAACTAGACGACCCAAGTCCATTGCTCGCATATGAAATATCCGGTCCAAGTTGGATTCTTGGGGAACAAGCAAAGAAACCCTAGCAAGGGGATCCTCTATATAAGCTTGAGCTTCGTAATAGGAAAGGCATTCAAGTCGTACACAAGAAACCCTAGAAAATACTTGTGCATTGCCACGTTCCTCTTACACGCGATTGTAGCCCCCTTATCCGATTATAGTGCAAATCTTGGTGGGATTCCGTCTCCCCCCGCGGTTGTTTCCCTAACGGGTTTTCCGCGTCACCAAAATCCTTTGCGTTCATGGTTATTCTTTGCATTGCATACATACAAAACATAATTCACAGCAAATACATAAGTAAATTAACGTGACTATATCAACTAGGCACTAAGACCGCTTTAACCTTACTTTGGTAGAAATATACCAAAACATATACATTAATGTTTTATTGTATTGCGGACACCAAAGTCTATATATATGTCACACTTATATAAGACAATTTCAAATTATTTTGATATTAAGATAATCTCCGGAGACTTTGTTACGGAGTAATATACGATTTGACAACTATAAGCATTTTGTCGAATTGTTACATTACTCATATACTCCGTATTTGATTACTTACTTAAATTTGGCAGTGTGAAAAAAAAAAAAATAAAGTTACGGAAGTTGAGCTAAGTTGACCAGGTCGTATACCTAAATGGGCCGGCGTTTGACACGTGAAGCCCTGCTGAAAGGGAAAGGTCTTCTTCATGATGTACTCACAATTTTAAAAATTCACTTTTTTTTTTTTTTAAGGCCGTCTTAATTTAATACTGTTCTCATAAGTATTAAAAGAAAAGTGGAAATAAGAGAAATTTATGAGAAATTTGAAATTAAGACGATTTTAAGTAAGATTAATTAGGGGAAAAAAAGCTTATTTCATTAATTAAAAGTCAAATCACATTTACAAATAATAAGTAAAATTTAGTTAAAAGTAAATTTGATACAAATTCTAAGAAAAATCAATATATATATATATATATATATATATATATATATATATATATAAGAGGTTTTTTTCAAGCAACGAGAGAGAGTCCAACTTTTTTAAATTACATAATAATATAAATAATTTAAAGATACTTTTTTTATATATATTTATGATATAGATTTACATAAAAAAATATTATTATAGTTAAGATAAGAATTTAAAGAGTGTTAACCCGTTAACTGCAGAGATTTGTTGAATTTGGTGTAGATTAGGACTTTTTACTACAATCAACCAGATAATTTTAAGAGTCCTTGCAATCATTAACCTCGAGCAATGACTATATAAGCAATTCACTCTAAACCTTTCCCAACATTGAATAGAGTTATGCAGTTATGTTTATGCCTGCGTCATACACATTTGCTAATTTGCTAATAAGATTGCATAATTCTCTTTTGTTCCTTTTTTTTTTTATGATGATCAGGTGGCTCTTTTAAGAACTATCGATTCAAGATAGTGTGTAACGGTCTCTGCCAATGTGAGTGATTCTATCAAGCATGAAATGATTTAATGCTATAGGTTCACTTTAATTTGATATGCGTTCAATTTATTTGTTTTTTTTTTCGAGTATATCGACACTTCGAGTTTGATCAATGTTACGACTAAATCAAAATAGGATTCAATAGTTATTGTGTTAGACGGTCTTTTATTATGAGATGTCCATTTTTATAAAACCGCTCACGTTGAAAACCGTCTTATTAAGCAGAAATATCTTCTTTTTACTTCTCTAAATAGGTATGTGTATTCACAATTTGATGTGGGTTGAGAATTAAACATTAACTATCATGTTATTTAATGTAAATGGTGTAGGTGAATTGTGTCTGATTTAGTAGCAATGATAAATTGTCAATATGGAAAGACTCTTTTAAAAAATTTATGGATACTTCATTTTTTAATGGGATGTAATGTAAAGTATTGTAATACCAAATGAATGAATGCTAATTTCAATTCTCTCACATTCTAATAGCTTTCAGTAGTATGTAGCCAAACACATACCTAATCAATTTGTATATACCTCTTTGTAAGTCATATCTTATTATCTTGTCTTGATAGTTTTGTACCTCGAGGTTTTTCCTTTTTAGGGATGTAACCCACATCACAATTTTATCGGGTACTTTTAACTTGCATATAAATTAATTCATCATCAGGTTTAGTAATCATATTGAGATATGGAATGTGACTCTCTCTGACTTAATTTTTTATTTACATTTGATTAAAATACTCTTAAAAAATACGCAAATAAATGAATGAGACTGGAGTTTACAATAATAATTTGTCGACTTTCCACAATAATAATTTGTCAAGTCACCTATAAGATTTACTTTAAGTTTATAAAATTGGAGTATAATTTTGTTTCCCAATAGTAAATTAAGACTCCATGAAAAATAAGGGCATGTGGCTACAAAGACTCATAAAGTATATTGTACATGTACACTTTATTACAAAGTATATGATATGATAATGAAATTTGCCATGTAAATAGGAAATTTAACGTATACATTGATTTCTAAAAATTCAAATAAGGAGAATACATAACCTATATAAAATACAACTACTTTAATTTAGAAGATAGTATCTTGATTGATCTCATGTTTCTATATTAATAAAGTTTAACGATGCAAAGACTCGAGCACATATTTCTATGTTTAGGGGGTGGTGGTGGTGGTTAAAAGTGGAATAAGGATAAAAATGCAGTAGTTACGTCATATTTTACTTCCTCCATTTTTCTATTTCCGTCCTATTTTTTTTAACCCTCTCTCTAAGACGAAACTTTTAACATTATTTTTCAAATGTGGGAGTAATAATTATTTATCGAGTATATTAGTGACGAAATATACCAAATTGACTTTAAATGTCGGTATATAAATACATTACCTACTTACATTTTTACAAACTCGCTTAAAAACAAAACACTATTTGGTTACCCGTGCAACGCAAAGGCATGAAATCTAGTTCTCTTATAAAACTAAGGATCTCAAACCTTAATATGATAGTTTAATGCATACGGGTAATGACTAGTGATATCTTTATGTAACTTTTGAAGGGATTTTTCACCAACTTTTTATCGTAAGTAATATAACACCTCATCTGCATCGATGAGACAAACTTTTTGCTAGTCTCAATTCATTTTGCTTTTATTTTATGTATGATACTTGAACCGTTTTAAGTTTAAGACTAATATGTTTGTCTTAAACGAAAATTCCTTTTAATACTTTTACTTTGGTCCTTACTATCACAACGTTTAAATTTACGTAATTGCTAAATCCCGCACATAATTTTACTAAATAGCGCGCACTTTGCTCTATTGTTCCAATTCTACCCTTCACCTTAAAAACAAATTAAACAATGTTTTCTCCTTCTCCCTCCCTCAAAACTGAATCAATACATTAATAGTTCTATAATTATGGACTTACTTTGCACATATAACGAGTAATCACGAGTAATTTCGCTGTTCTTTCGACAATTTCAACAATACACGACTTTTAATTAATTGAATGAATGTTTTTTTCCAGAAAAAATTGATTTTCACAATTTTAAAAAAAAAAAAAGTCTTTCTTCATCAATTGACTAAATCATTAATGGCCAGATCTACAAAAATAAATCAAACGGCCTATGTTTATGTCTAATGTTGGTATGTGAGAAGAGAGATGCCCCATTGCCCAATGTCTGCTCATCGACGGAAGAGGGATGCCTCATGTTTGCAGATCAAACAGATGTCCGTAACTTGGGTTTTCATTAACATACAATTCGTGACCGACAAATCGGAAAAATGTCTGCACTCTCTTCGTCACCAGTCAATTTCCGAGGGGTGCTTAGTGGTCTGTCGAGGCACTTTTGGGGATTTCTTGTTTTTTTTGGATTTTTATTTGTTTCTTTCTTGGTGTGTGTAAGAAATGAGAGGGGTAAACTCGAAATAGGTTGGAAAAATGCGCGGAATTTAGTAAAATTGTGCGCGGGATTTAGCATGTCCCTCGCCACGTTTATGTGATCATTGTGCAAATGAGACTTAGCTTAGCTAGATGTTTCCTTCTCTTTGTATTTGGGCAAAGACTTTGGTATTTAAATGGGGTGCACGGTGATATGTTTAACTAAAATATTAGGTTTTTTTATACGAAGAAACATTAACAAAACTCGAACGGAGAATTTTGACATATAAGTGTATTAGCTTCGAAATACTCCCTTTGTCAATCATTTGTTTACGTTTAAAATATCTTTCACAAAAAATATAAAAGGCAAATAAATAAATAGGACGAAGGGTGTACGTTTTCGTGCAGAAAGTGCAAACAAAATGCAATAAAATACACGGTATAAGTAAATCATTTCTCCATAAACAAGTTAAACCACAGATGAAAAAGAGTGATTTTCATTAAATAACGACGGTACAAAGCTGAAAACCGGAATAAAAGCTACATAGTAGCGAGCAACATTGCTCGAATTTTAGCTCTCAACTCATCAGGAACTTGAGTTGGTTCTGTTGGCGGTAAAGACACTCTATTTTCCTTGAGGGGTGACTTCGAAGCATCCACTGAAGCTTCTCGACTAGCATCCTCACCAATCGTTGATAAAGACTGATCCGAGGATCTTGTCCCAATCTCACCTTCCTCTAATTCCCTTTCTTCGGCATGTGACCTGTCATTCTTCCCCGATCTCTCTCTATGCCTATGTTTTCTACTCGACTCTTTATGCCTCCTTTTAACGTGCTTGCTCTCTTCTTCGGAAGAATATTCATGCTTGTGCCTCCGCTTATAGTGCCTGCGTTCCTCCTCCACAGAGCTATCGGACTTTTGTAGATGATGCCTATCATCGTCATCTTCGGATGAGCTATCACGCTTATGCCGATGACGTGACTCCTTGCTCTTCGAAGAAGAATGTCGTCTTCGATGCTTGTGTCTGTCTTTACTTCTATCTCTATGACGCCGTGAAGAATGCCGGGACTTGTGCCTTTTCGTGGATTGGCTCTTTTCATCATCATCTTCTGCAGTGTCTTCTTCATTTTCCTTACTTTCTTCCTCTCCTTGGCCGTCATCGTGTTTCCTAGACCGATAATGACGCCTCTTATTTAATTTCTGTTCATTTTCATCATTAGACTCCGTTAAAGGATAACTTCCTTCTCTTCCTTTGACTTCTTCAACAACATTCTTATCGGCTAAGCTAGACCCAGACCCAGACCCAGGTGGTTCCAACGATGAACTGCGCGGTGGCTCAGTACCTAATGGTGCGGCTCCACTCTTGATCATGGCAGCAAACATCTTTGCCCTTCTTAATCTTTCAGCCTTGAGCTTCTGCTGTCTCATCAACCCAGAATCCGAGGTGTCTGCCTCACCAGCTGCAGTTTTAGCGATGTCCTTATCACCACGAGCAGTACGACTGGATTCTCCATTCTCCTTCAAGGCAGAATTAGAAGACTGTCCACCTTCTATACTGGAATCATGGGATGTCTTATTAGAGAAGATCTTCAAGTTCGGGTTTCTAATTCCTCTGGTAGCGGCCTGAAGTATAGCTGCTGCTGCTGTTGCATCCACAGTAAATCGAGGTTGCTGCTGAGACTCTTTAGACGGTTGTTCCTGCGAATCCTTTTTGGTTTTTGGAATTACCATTTTGAACTTGTCTTTCTTGTCATAGTCAAGATCTAAATCATCGGATCCATCAAAGGACACGCTTTCACTTTCATTCATTTGATGACCACCGTCTTTCTCAATCTCCTGCCATGATGAGGTTTTCCCACTAATTCTGGACTGCAATAGAGCACAGGTATCAAGGGATAAGTTCGGGGTCCGGACAAACAAAATTCAGTAGCAACAATAGGGAATCATAATAGATGGTTCCCCAACAATTAAACCTAGTACGCAAAATAATGGCAGTTAAAACAGAAGGCCCAGGCCCAAACAATATCCGAGTATCTGACAAGACACGTGTATCTAAGAAATCCAGTATTCACATTCAGTAGAAAGAACAATGTGAGCCCCAATGTGCCGCTTGTTATAGAAACCCTAACAAATCCATTCTACGTGGTTGCGCTAACATCGAAAAGCATACTTAAAATGAAGTGTGGCAAAATCTATTCAGTTTGGTTGCTAACATTTAAATCCGCTTACCAATATATGGCTCCCAAATTTCTCTGTCCCTCAACCCACTCAAAAACAGAAAAACTTTGACAATAGTACAATTAAGGAACAAACCTCCTGCGCCTTCTTCAGAACTCTTAGATAGTATGGATGATATTGGTTGGATGGCAGCAAGAATGGAAACTTGTCATGCTTCTTATCCTGCTCTAGTAGAACTGTTTCAAAGTCTTTACCATTTTTCAAGATGATCTCAACAATCCGGTCAACCATTTTTTTCATTTCAGATGGAGGGTCCATGAGTAATTTTTCAGCACGAGCAACGGGAAACAAACTTGAAGCTTTTGGCTTCTCCACGCTGGAACCAATTGAAGATGAGATGCTACCATAGCTTTTTATGCTACTTGCACGTCCAGGCTTAATGCTAGTAATACTCTTAATACTTGGTGCAGATACTTTCACTTTTGAAATATGGGAATGAACAGAAACCGCGTCGTCCTTCTGAGCCCCATCCCCAGCAGATGATGTCTGACTTGACTGATCAGACTTGGGCACATCAGAAGCCGAAGTAGTTCCACCAGAACCAGTTTTTTCTGATTTTATTTCAACCTTAGATAAAACTTCTTCATCTTCTCCAGAACCATAGATAGATCCCAGAAGAGAGAGAGCCCCACTAGCTTGAACATCATTAGATTTCTCTCCCTGTGATTTGCTATCATTGTCGGTCTTCAGAACTTCTGGATGGTCAACAAGATATCTGAAGTACAGATGAAGATGATGGTGAGGCATCAAGAATCCAAAGGTTGGATTATCTCCCTGTTTGACTCTTAAGACAATTTCAGATTGGCCACCATGTTGACCAACAAACATAGCTGTCCTTGCAATAATCTGATGCACCTTTTCTGAAGGAGGCTGGATAAGACCAAACAAGAAAAACAAAATACAAGAAAAACAAAAGTTAATAACATGATGTAGTACATACATTTCATCTATTATTAACATGACAATCTAATAGAAGAAGCGGAAATACAAAAGCAGAGAAAATTATGCCGTAGAATCGTTGATCTTGGTAAATATAAAAATGATTCGACATTAGAACTCTACGGAGGAAATATTTCATTTTTTACGCTCCAGGCTAATACGAAGACGTGAACTTCTTAAAGCAATTGCCTCTATTGTCCTAATCCCACCTGCACGGCCTATCTGACATGAGATCAAAAGGGAACAAGTAGGCCCCTGAATGGCAATCATAGATCAGAAGTCTGTCCTGCTCCGAGCATCTGAAAACTTAGACACGGTAAGCCTTAGATAACACAAGTACCTCAGACAGTCACCATTTGAACGTGTCAGCTATAATCGAAATATGAAAAGAAGTTATCAAACTTGAAACTTCTAGTTAAACTGATATTTTGAGGTACAACTTACAAGCAAGAATACATGAACTCACCAGATTATGAAGTAAGTTCTCAGGAACAGGAAACGATGGATGGAAAGAAGATGCATTCACATCCGTCTCAGAATTCTTTTGGGCAGTGGAATCAGCCGAGTTTCCATATGAAAATGGTACACAATTATATCCTCCAGCACCCATCGCTCCCTTCTCATCTGCTGCAAGCGATTACAACAAAAGAAGTAGACGTTAAGCCACTACTCAATCTTATGAGACATACGATTATAAATCATGATCATAATAATCTACAAGAATACAGAAAGTTTTTACCCCCAAAAATCATTTGTACCATATTATGAATAATAGTAGGATGAGGAACAACGTATCCTTACTTTAACTTGTAATTTCGAGAGATCAAAGTGAGCAAACTTACCTGCGAATGTGGAAAATATTTCAAAGAAACATAAATAGCTGAGTAGCTGACTACCTCTCTAACTTAAAATTTTCGGTGCACGAAAATAAAACAAACAGCAACATTGCCGTCATGGTTTAAAGGCAGAGCCTATGTATGCGGAAAAAATAATCAAAGGGTACTAATTCACAACAATAAGAACCAAGCGACCTCGTCAGAACTCTGAATTATAAATCCAATTAATTATGTGGTTGCACGACGATACAAAAACCCTTCCTTCCATATCATCTGCATAAGATATCTATGATTTGTGCCTAGTAACACTGCCAAAAACCATCTTGCATACATGTCCTGGGGAGCTCAGCTAGTGCTAACCCATGTAGCACTGCTTAAACCCCCTTGTAGTTCATTATTTACAATAATCACAGCCATCAAGCATACATCTCTGCTATCGTTCCCTGAATCTCTCATCTATATTCACCAATCACCAACACCAAGTAACTTACCAAAAGATCTAATTCTAGTCCAAAATTAATTTCTCCAACCTTAATATCCACGAGACCACGATAACATAAAAATCCATACGAGCTCATCATAACCTTAAAATGTCCTCAAATTTTCACTGATTTGCATCATTCAAAATGAACACCACTGCCTTGCATGCCGTTACAAATTTCTCCAATCAAATGACTAGTTCAAGGAACTTCAAGCTCAAACTAAATATCAAATCTAACGCTCAAACCTAAACCCAGCTGATATATAACTCTAAATGAATTACACTTCACAGTAGTGGCAGAACTAAGGGGGCTTAGCAAGGACAGTCGCCTCGAAAATTCTGAAACATTCAGTTAAAATTTCCAATTTTTTCCCTAGTTATCCTAGTTCCGCCACTGCTTCATAATAAATTCAAACCTAAAAGCCTAAACTCAGCTGACATATATAACTCTTAGGGTGTGTTTGGATTGAGGGATTTGGAGGGAAAAGAAAGGGAGGGAAAGTAAGGGATTTAAAATCTCTTGTTTGGATCTATGTTACTCCGACTCTTCTAATTCCCTAGCATACCCGTGTCCGACACTCGACACTCAAACATGGGTATGACACTTGGACACCTCATTTTAAACCAAAATATGCATATTTTTCATAAAAATAGCCGAGTCCGACACTTGGACACGTACCCGTGTCGGATACTCCTAAACGAGTCTGAGTAACATAGGTTTGGATAGCAAATGAGGGTGGAGGGAAATGGAGGGGGAGAGATTTGGAGGAATACAATTTCCCTCCTCCAAGCCTAATCAAAATCTCTCCACAATAGGCAAGATTTGGAGGGAAATTGTATCCAAACACCCACACTCAATTTCCCCTCCCCTTCCCTTCTCTCCCTTTCCCTTCCCTCTTTCCCCCTCCCCTTCCTTTCCCTCCACTTTTGCTATCCAAACACACCCTAAATGAACCAGACTTCATAGCAGTGGCGAAAATAGGGGGGCTAGCAGGGATAGTCACCTCGAAGATCGAAAAGTCTAAAACGTTCAGTTAAAATTTTCACTTGTTTTCCTAGTTTACGTTATTCAACTAACAAAAATTCAAATCCTAGTTCCGCCACTGCTTCATCGTAAATTCAAACCAAAAACAATTCAGCTAAACTACTTAGATACACCGAACAAGAAGGAAAAAAATTATACCAAGCTGAACATCATCATCATTATCATCATCGTTTACGGCGAAAAGATCAGTGAACCGCTCCGTCTCGAGATCAGCAAAAAGATGAGAATCATCATCAGGAAGGACACCGTAATAAGTCGCCGGAAGGTGTCGGAATGACGGAGGAGCGACGTCAATGAGGTTGCGAACATCAAATCGGTCGATAAAAAGGGAATTCCATTCAATTAGGGCTTCTTTAGAGTTGACGAACTCTAGTGTTGCGTCGTCGTCGAACAACATCGCGTGTCGACCTACTACTTCGAGGTCGATCTCCATTGTTGAACACTGATTGAGGAGAGAGAAGGTAGAAGATGAGAAATTGGGGATATGGAGGAGGAAGAACCCTAATTTTTGGGGATTTTGATTTCGGGGGAAATGTTTTTGGTTGTTCTTCCACGGTTCCACCTCCTCTCTAGATTTTCTTTGGGTTTTAATTTTGTTTCTAAAATCTTTATTATCTGATGGTGGAAAAAGCAATATTTTAGTTAAAAACTTTTTATCAAGCACTATTTTTTTTTTTTTTTTGAGAGAGTTAAAAGCACTAAAATTAACAAATATATCAAGGACAATTTTTAATTTAATTGTCAGTTAAATCAATATCAAAAATAATCATTTCATTAGATGAATATTATTGAAAAATCGAGTAATAATCTACTTACTCAACTAAAATAAACTCTATTGTTTTCCTAAAAAAAGGGGCATATTCTACATAGTATTCTTGTGTTTTTGTGATTTCTACATGGTACCCTTACACTTTTCAAAACATATATGGTACCCCTAATTTTAATTATTAATCATCATCGTAACCCTAAACTTTTATACTGTCACTTTATTCCGTTAACTGCTGACATGGCTGCTTATTTACCTTTCTTTTGATTTAATCATATGATTAAACTCTATTATTATTAGCTTTAACATAACCCATCCATGGATAATCACCATGGCCCGCTATGTGATTATGCACCCGAAAACTGCCTACACTTATTTCGGGGTTTGGGGGGGGGGGGGGGGGGGGATACGGGAGGAGTTGGGATTGGAGGTTCGGAGACACGATGGGTTTGGACGGGTAAGGGAGTGGGTGGAAGTTGTGAGGAGGGAGCTGGAGGCGAGTGAGAGGGTGTTATTTATGGTTTGTTGTTGGACTTTGTGGGAAGGTCGGAATAGAATTGTGTTTGAAGGAGGCGTGTTAAGAGGTGATGAAGTGATTAAAAGGGCGATGAGTGTGGTGATGGAGTTAAAAGAAGCGGAACAGAAGGAGGAGGGCGAGGCTAGGACGAGAGAGTGTGTTCCCGTTGGAGGATGGAGGAAGCCGATTATGGGGTACTTCAAAACTAATGTCGATGCTGGGGTTATTGAGAGAGTTGGAACGGGTGTGGGCGTGGCTTGTCGGGATGAGGAGGGGAGGTTGCTATGGAGTTTGACGGTTCAGGAAAGAAGGGAGATGGAGCCTAGGGAAGCGGAAGCATTTGCTATGCTGACAGGTACACAAGAAGCGAAAAGAAGAGGAGTTAGAAGAGTTGTTATGGAAAGCAATTGTCTAGCGGTTGTGGAAGCGTTGAAGCAGAGGAAAGAAGGACGAAGTGAATTTAACTCATTATTAGTGAAATTTTATTTTTGAGTGATAGTTTTGAATCAATTGATTGGTCTTTTGTAGGTAGGAAGTTTAATTGGATTGCTCATGGTCTTGCCCATGGTCGGCCATGGACGCTCGGTCGTAGGAGTTGGTTATCATCCGCTCCACCAAACATTTTGTATCTTGTTCAAGCCGATTTATGCGTTAGTAATTGGACCCCTTGCTTGGGTTCTTTCAAAAAAATAAAAAAAATATCATCAACATTTGTGTAATTGTTAATAGTGATGCTTTAAACTACCATCAATCCCTCTTTTCCACTATGATAATTAATTATCAACCACTTAACCCATTCTTCATTGCACCACCACCTTTTTTATCTTGTCCGCATCGATGTATCGTACTACCACTTTTGTCAATAACTATTCTTTTACCGTCCATTTTGGCACTACTACCCTAGCCAATAACTAATAACTATACACTACTACAATATTCTTCAAAGAGAACGGTTCGGCACCGTTTTTAAAGCTATTTTGAACCGTCTTGTGGCCAAGCATTCTCTTTTATCAAAGAGCACGGTTGAAATTAAGTCAACCCGGTCTCTTTGTAACAACAACGAGAACGGTTAAGCTATGTAACCGTTTTGTTTGTTGTATCATAAAAACCGGTTGCGTATGAGAACCGGTCTCTTTGATAAGGGCGTTCTCGTTGATTAAGTTGTCGAATTATTTGGCACCCTTATTTTACCTTTTCAAAGAGAAGAGTGAGTGAATACAACCGTTCTTTTTGTTAATTTCAAAGAGAACAGGTTTTACCTTTTTAAAGGAATCGTTCTCTTTGATCCTGACATTTTCTTTTTAAATATTTTTGTTTTTATCGTAATCCCTACGATTGAATCGTATAGCTCATAAGAATTAACCCTGCATTACAATACAGAACTCCAGCATTTTTACGCAACAAAAACCTCTAAATTTAATTTGAATTCATAAGGACAAATCCTTGACAAAATATACAAAGTCATATCATGTTTTCAAGAGCGTAGTGGCTACAAATATCGAAAATACGTGCACAACATAAATAAAAATCTGAATATCCTTTTCACTTGCTTGGTCGCATCCAAGTGCAAAAATAATTAAACTTCAAGAAACTGTAATCATCGTCTTCATCTACTATTACTTTTGGGCTTAAATTTGAGTGTAAATTCAGCCCAAATATTCTGCACCTCGTCAATTTGCTCAACCGTATATGTCTTTGGGCTGTTAAGCATGAACTATATACATAGGACACCTAAAAATGTAGTTAATACACTATATACGACATGTAAAGTAACACAATTACTAAGTGTGTGTTTGACCTATCTTTTAAAAGTGTTTTTAGACTTAAAAACACTTTCTAAAATTACTTTTTGGCCAAACACATCATTATTTAAAAGCTGAAAAAGAATTTCTCAAAAGACAAAAAATCATCTTTTTGCCCATAAAAATAGAAGCAGCAATTTGATGTTTCTGCTTTTGAAAAACACTTTTAGAAAATTAAGCTTCAAAAACAAAAACTCATTTTCAACAAATTAGGCCAAACATGCTCTAAAATGGAAATGAGAAAACACACAGAGATGAAAATGATTGAAATGAAGAAAAGAAAACATACATTTGGGGTAACAGTATGTTGAAAATACACCGTGATCCTTTACCTTTACTACATACTGAATGAAACGCTCAAGATCAAGACAACGTAGCAAGAAATGAGCTCCAACCACTACCATTACTGGATGGCCATCAATATCACCACCACCACGATATCTAGAGTAGAAAGCACATGAAAGTAAACAATTATACAAGTCACAAGAATATTAGTTTGATATGAAAGTTTACCATGTTAGAACTTTAAATAATTTACAGCTCAAGTTCAGATTAGACAAACAAAATCAAGTCTCTAATCGTCTTCAAACTTTTAGCTTCATAATAATAAGAAATACTAGCCTGATACCAGTCTCATTATTTTCTATTCTTTCAATTGTTAATAAAAAAACAAATATAATATAGGCACAACAGCTCTAAACCCTACAGTTCTGAATGTTTTTACCCCTGTATTGTCACAACTCACAACCAATAAGATGTATATCAGTTGTTCCTCGCAATTATCTCAGTAGCATTACAAGCTAAACATGAACGAGTGCTATATACGTTCTAAAGAATGGTGAAGTAGTATAATAGTAAAGCTTACACAATCTTCATTTCTACAATCTCAGCAAGATTACTCGAGTTTGCTTTAGTAAGGTATCTGGAATGAAGAGTATATTCCTCGGCAGCAGATAATGAAGGTCCGCCAACATTGCCAAATCCAAG
>VHZZ01029880.1:0-19394 GCA_009801015.1 Silene noctiflora
TATACTCCGTAGTTAACAAGAAACAAAGTGAAAAAATAGGATAAAATTAAGTAGGCCAAACATATCAATTTTATAAGAAACTACTTTTACAAATGTTAGGCCAAACACCTTCAACTTTTTTAAGAAGTAATTTGTTAAAAAACTCATTTTAAAAAGTAAAAGCTTTTTCACATAAACTTAGTCAAATAAGACCTATATTTCTAATGTCAAAATTTTTCCCCTGATAGGATCCCTTTAAAAATCTTTTCTTTTATACTATATACAAATTTAAAGATAAGGGTAAGATTATTGGTAGTCTTGAGACAAGACTTTGGTAAGTCTTAAGACAAGCTAAGACTCACTCAAGAGTCAAGACTACTAATAATCTACAAAAGTCTTGACAAAGTCTTAAGTTGAGTCTTGGAAATCCAAGACTCAACTTAATAGTTAATAGTATAAAGTCTTGACCCCACCATGAGTGAGTGGAAATTATCCAATTAATGGATAACATGTGACATTTTTTTTTTGAAAAAAAAATGTAAGTGAGGTGAAAAGTAGAAAAGTAGAGTTTAAGGTGAGTCTGACGGATAATGTATAAAGTCTGAGGTAAGTCTGAACAATAAAGAAATAATAAAAGTTAGTGAAAAACTGATGTGGCAGAGTTTTAAGACTTTGGAAAGTCTAACGGATAATCTTACTCTAAGTATCTATATTCTACATTACCGCAATTCACATGGGAGTTGGGTCACTTATAATAGTTGTACTGCTAGTCTGCTATTATTCTACATTATCACATCCGAGTTGGGTCACTTATAATGGTTGTACTGCTAGTCTGCTATACGACGACCTCATAATATAACTAGATTTCATGCCCGTGTGATGTATGGTTTTAAAATAATGGCTTCTCAATAGTATTACGTAAATATAAAAACAGCTTTAAATATATTTATCTGACATAAATCCACTCATAACCCAAAAAAACAGTATATAAAAGAGGCGTGTTATATCAATTTCGACTGTCTACAATTGTTCTATTTCTGATACAAATAATATTATTTTGGTATCTTGTACGCATGTCAATACAACTTGAAATAAGAGAAAAAAAAAACTATCTCAAATTGCTTTATAGCCTCTAATAAGATATAAAACCAGAATACAAAAAGTAAGAAAAACAAACATAATAATAAAAGATCCCAAATCAACGTAATAAAAATATGATAAAAATTTGGCAATATGAAACCATTTGTAGAGAATATAATAATCAGTAGGTCTCGTGATGGATCGTCTCTCACTAATTTAGTGAGAGACATAATAAGAAAATAGAAAAAGCAGTGGGTCCCTCACCCCATCATGTGAGAGGTCTCTCAATAACGCTATTGAGAGTCCGTCTCTCAAAAGTTTTTGTGTATAATAATAACTATTTTATTAAATGTCATTGAAACGATGAAAAACTTGAAACATCTACAGTTGTTAGTAGTTACTCCGTAATACTTGTCATTCGTATGTTGTAGAACCAAGTCATGAAATTGGCCAAACGTCAATAGCATATGATTTATATATGTAGATATATAGGAGACGGTTTTGATAAAGTTGTTTTGTTTAGGCCTTAATTCTGTCAAATATACGAAGATATAGAATAGCATAGTTTAATGTTAACATTAGATAGATTTTACTTATTCWATTATCATTAAAATTCCTATACTTAGCTTGAAGATTAATCAATTTAGTATTTTAAATTGAGATTAGATTTCGTTAAAAATATTTTAATTTTTAAATTTATATTCTATATATAAAACCAAACGTAAATCTGTAAATTTACCTACAAAGAGGATTCGGCCATTTGCAAAATTAAAGCCAAATAGTATATTATAAACAATAATGTTTATCTTGTAGAATAGAAGCTCTTATATTTGCCTTATATCAAGAACACTAAATTAACGAAATCTCCATAGATGTAATGGAGTTTATCAGTTTGACATGAACATCATCAAAGACTAAATCAAATTACATCTCATCAAATTCTTTATCTTTTAAGATTTATTTTTAAAATAAAATAAATTTAATTTTTCTATATCTTTTAAGATTTAGTTTTAGAATAATATTAATTTAATTTAAAAATTATTTAGGTGTTTTAAAAAAAGTTGGAGTCTCTCTCGTTGCCTGAAAAAAGTCTCTTTTATATATATACATTGATTGATTTGAATATAAATAGCATATACAATGTATATAATGTGCTAAGATCAAATAACTGTATATACGGTATCAAAGAGTAAAAAGTAGTGAAAAATCATAAATAGACCCGTAAATTTTCCCGGCCACGGAAAACTAGTTTCTTATAAATCCTCGCACTTCTGCTTTCATATAGAGCAATGTTACACAAAAAAAAAAGCACTATCATCTTGTCGGGCTTAATTCACGATTAATGACCTAATACTAATACTAGTAAAAATTGGATCATACTCTATCGGGCCGGACAAACCCATTTGATCACCACATGTACACTTTCTACGTTAATTCATCGTGCACAATTATCCACTTCAACAATATGTGGTGAGCAACACAAATTCGGGTCAAGTATCTTATCACTTGGGTATATAAAACAAATATTCCGTATATTGTTTTTCTCCATGCATTTTATGTGATACAAGTGGTATGTACTTGACCCGTCTCAAACCTAAGACGATATTGTCGTCTTAATAGAGCTAAGCTAATGCTAGATTGCAATGGAAAAAGTTCGAAGATAGACAATCAAAACAAGAAAATATGAACTTTTATTTAATTGGAAAAACGTCGTCACTCGCAACTGATGTTCTTAATCTACGGTTAGCAACTTGATCCAATCTTATTTGGTAAATAACCAACAATTACACCCGCATTTTTATGTTTTTCCTATCGGATAATATTAATACAGTATCGAGAGGTATTAAGCTTCGGTATCACTCCTTTCATTATACAAAGTTCATTGAATAAGGTTTATATAATTTTGGACTTTTTTTCTTTTAAAATCCGTCTTATATTATAAAACAATTATCGATAACATATGGTACATATTTGGACAATAATTAAACTCGTGAAGTTGGGTGATTTGCTTTTTAAATATCCATTACCCTACATCTATTGGTCCTTACATTGCCATTCAATAATGTAAACAAATATCTTCATAAAAGACACATTTCACAACAATTCCCTCGTACCGTGCCGGTTCATTATTGTCCTTTGATTTTGACAGAAAGACGAAGGAAAGAAGAGACGGTCAATTATTAAATGATCGACAAGTGGACCAAATTGAGTGAAGAATCAAATCCTCCTATATACTAAGAGAATAAAAATTCTCAAATATTTTCCCTCCAAAAGAAATCTACTTGAAAAGGACACAAGGCTTTTTTTTTATTAAATTATTATCTTTTAATTAACATATAATCTTTTATTCACTATAATATTTTTTGAACTAAACTATATTAATTTAATTATAATAAACTTATTAATAAATATATATTCTTACACTGTAACTTAATATCTCTTAGTCATAGTGTTTAAATGTATAAATTCGCTCTAAATTGTATGATCTTTATTTGTCAAGCTCTTTAACATCCCGATCTAAGAAAACCGTACATTTATGCACGAGATTTACACTAGTTACTCATGAAATACATTTCTAAAATTAAAAGGACAACAATTAACCGAGACGCCCAAAATGAAATATAGGACAACAAATGACCGGGAGTCCGGGAGGGACAGAAGGAGTAAATAATAGAAACAATTAATCACGTGTCAAATTGCCTCTCTTGATCGAGCCATAAATTGTACACTTTGCTATAATTTCAGTAATCAACAACATTGTACCAAACAATAACATGAGGCTCATACAAGGTTTCCATCTTATGAATCTTATCCTACTAGGGCTTGTGGTGGTAATCCATGGCCATCCTACCGCGATTCACCTCCTTATGCCACATAGCGGTTCAGGAGGTCACCCAACCCAAGGCTTAAATTGTTTAAGCTGGCGGTTTGCTGTTGAAACAAACAATGTTAAGGAATGGAAGACTATTCCAGTGGATTGCGAGGATTATGTTGGTCATTACATGTTGGGAGCTCAATATAAACAAGATTGTTCCATTGTCGCCGATTCTGCTATCGACTATGTTAGTAGCCTAAATATTAGTAAGGGCAAAGATATTTGGGTGTTCGACATAGACGAGACTTCCCTCTCAAATTTGCCATACTATGCTAGGCCTAATGTTGGATTTGGGTAAGAATATTGTTTGCTTCTCTAATCGAGTAAGGCCCTGTTTTTTTTAATTTTATTTCAGTTTTTATAAGTTCAGTTCAATAATAATTATCTTATAAGACTGTTATACCTGTTACAATGGTCGTTCTTTTGCATGAAATTGATTATTATGGGGGTATGCAGAGCGTTCCCGTACAATGCGACGAGTTTTAATGAATGGCAGGTTGAAGCAAGTGCACTACCGATACAATCGGTCCTAAACTTGTACAACAGATTGCTTGAACTTGGTGTCAAAGTTGTTTTTCTAACCGGAGCAGATGAAAAATACAAAGGGTTCAAGATCCGCAATATGAAAAATGTTGGCTACAAGAAATGGCTCAAAATGATATTCAAGTATGTTTGCACGCATTTTGATTATCGATTAGCTTGGTTGTTTACGTCATTAAATATAGGGATTTGTATTGTAAAATCAACTCATATACTCCGTATTGTCCACAGACCACAATACCTCCTTCTATAGTCTATGGCACTGGGCTAAGACATAGCTAGAGCGAGGATTATATTACAGAGTTATTTATGTAAAACCGTCTTTTGTAAGTATTGGCACGATTTTTGTGACAGGAAATCCGATGAATCTAAGCTGAAAGCAGTGGAGTACAAATCAAAGCATAGGGAGCAATTGGAGAAGAAGGGGTACAAAATAATAGGAAATATTGGTGATCAATGGAGTGATTTATTAGGACCTCACCCTGGCTTAAGGACCTTCAAATTGCCCGATCCTATGTACTATATCGCCTAATTTGTTACTCGAAGAAGTTACATTTTATTTGATAGCGTATACCCTTAAGAAGTCAAGACTTAAAGAGTATTGATGTAATATAAAATAAGCGAGTTTCTCGTATTGGAGGCTAAGTTTGCTCTGATACCATATTATTACTCCGTATTAAATATTAAGTGATATAGTGTGATGTTGTTGCACTTGCAGCTAGTTAGTGGATTATAGATCCGATATATTACCATTAATTTTATAATTTCTGAGCATTATAATAAAGTTTTTGAGTTTTGTTTTAAAAATTATGAGTTTTATTATAAAGTTTTTGAGTTCATTCACTCAAACATTAAGATAAAAAAAATTACAATAAAACTAAAAAAAATTACATACAAACTTAGTTAAATTTGAGTTTGGATGAAAAAAAAAATTAAAATCTAACATATAATCTTTAATAAGCTCAGAAAAAATATACATATGCCTAAAAATAAATAAAGTTTGTGATAATAAGCTCGGAAAAAATACACATATACTCAAAAACAAGTAAAATCAGAGATAATCGTTCGATATATGTTCCTTTTTCTCTGCTAGTTGCTAGTTGCTGATTACCCCTTACAAATTAATATAATGAACTAATGATAAATTAACACAAAAAAATGACCTTTTTCTTTTCTTTTTTTTTTTTATAATTTTAAATTCTATGTTTTTGGTACTTTTATTATTGATGCTTGTTAACCTTTGAGTAGATTCATTTATTATAATTTTAGTATTTGTTTTTATAGCTTTCATCATTTTTCGTGTCTCTATTTCTATATTTTTGTTTTACCTATTTTGGCATTTCTAATTACTTTTTCATTTACTAAATAAGTAAACATAATAAATTATTGTGAGATCGTTTTGCATGTTTCCTTGTTTGTGTTAGGTAGAATAGCCTAGTTGTACTGTACGATCTGTCCCGAAAACGTCGGTGATGTTGTAACTTTTGATCTTCTATCTATGAATTAGTATCTGTTCCGATTTTCTTCAAAAAGAAACTTTGAATAAAAACAGTTTCTCATTTTCTTGGGACATAACTTCCCGCACCCATTCACGTTCTTCCGAGACTCCGAGAGTACACAAGTAAAGATGATTATGAGTTTAAAACTCGACCGAAATAAAATAATTTAGGTCTCAACTTTTCAAACAAATAGAATATCGGTAGTTATTATCATATGTTCATCTAATCCCTCCTAAATCCTAATATTTATTCGGGGTATAAGCCCTGGTTCAAGTTACATAGTGGTGACAATCAGGTCACTCAGCCGGTTATGACTTATGAGTCGAGACAAAGCTAGTTAGTTCATATCGTATTTAGGTTGTGTCAGGTCAAATGATGGGTTCAGGTTGGTTACTATTCATAGCAGGTCATTATTAGGTGAAAGCCTGGTCGGGTACCCAACATATATTTCATCTTATGTGTTTACTTTTGGATAAATTATTATTTCATGTTAAAACAATGTACTCCGTTTAACTACTCTATAAGTACTTATTTTAGTTTTAAGTGAAAATAATTTAAATAAATGTTAATTTAGTCTTATTTGCACCCTTATCAAGCTAATTTCGAGTCACCTATCGGGTTATAGGTTAAGTTGCGTCGGAACAAATAAGGTTGCTATCAATTTAAATTTCGGAACGGTTTGGTTTAGCCAATTTCCAGATACTAGCGCCACTAGCCCTCTTCTCTCCCTCACTCCAGAAAAACTTAAAGGACGACCAAAGACTAAGGTTGCTTTCAGGTATACTACTAGTTTTGTAGGGTTTAATACTTCTTCATATACATCTTTGATTTGGGGAAAACTTAATTAAATTTGTAATTGACCTGTTGTATTAATTTCATGCCGTAATTTTATATATTGTTCGTGTAATTTGGGTATCTTCTTATGGAGAAATCAGTTCAAATTGGAACATTATAAGTAAGTTAATTACCCGTGCGTTTGCACGGGTTTCAAACTAGTTAGTATTATTGGTATGATAATCTGACATTTTTTTTGTTTTGTTTTAATGTTTGATAGAATGGTAGGACTATCTATAGGAGAAACGAATTTCATACGGGGTGGTATTGCGCAAGACCTTCGTTGCGATGGCCGAAACCGGTTATCTTATCGGCCCATTAATGTTGAAACCGGTGTCATTCCGCAGGTAAGTTGATCCTTCTTTAGAATGGACTGCTTTTTCGGTGTAGGATTCGAGTTTTTGTCGAATTCAGTTAGTTAGTTAGTTGCATTTTTGTATATTTGGGGGTATAAGCTGATCTTTGTTTTTGCCATTTGAATCTATGATAGGCAAACGGGTCGGCTAGAATCAAGATAGGTGGAACTGATGTTATTGCAAGTGTCAAGGTAGTGTATATTAAATTTCTGTGTTGACTCCCTCCGTTCCAATCATTTGTTTACGTTGGTGATAATACTTCTTACAAAGAATAAAAAAAAGGTAAATAAATGATTGTGACGTAGGGAGTACATTTGTATACAACGGTTTTTTTTTATTACCTTTTGTTAAAGGTTGGTCATAATGTATTTAAGGCGAAATGCAGGCTGAACTTGGTAGACCTAGCTCTTCTCGACCTGATCATGGAAGGGTTTCAATACACGTTGATTGCAGTGCCACAGCTGCACCAATGTATCAGGTAGGTAGTTTATTTATATTTCTCTGCTTGATGAATGTTTGTTATCTTATTTCAAGTAGTTCATACTGAGTTCCCCTGCGTTGTTGAAGTCTGAACTGATCGACAATGTTTATGTTCTTTAGCATTTACATGGTTTAGCTGCGTTATCTTCTTTACAGGATTCATTGCGGAATTTTTTGTTTGAATTTATAGATTCTCTTTTAAGCAATAGAACACTTCCAAATTCATCCTCTCTTTTCAAACTTTACAATTCGATGATTAAACTCTTGAGCGTGATCCGCTTCTTACTTGTGCCCTTATTTTAGTCTCCCCTTGATTCGATTCCTTTTGGATAACTTTATTGAATTGTCAGCCATCGATTACTGAGTCTTGGCACATATCACAGGGCAAAGGAGGTGAAGAATTGTCGTCAGAACTGGCACTTGCTCTACAGCGAGGTCTATTGGGAAGTAAAAGTGGAGCTGGTAAGAAATTTGTTCAAAAGATCTATGTTATATTACCGATACATTAATGGTTGATTAAGGGAATTGCAATGAATGACTTCATGGTTTTAAATCAAGGTCGAAACTAAAATGCAAATGCTCTGTAAAGGCCTTGAAAATTACCGCGGCTTCATTTTGAAGTGATATTAGTCATATTTAGCAAGATTAGGCTGTAAGAGACTAAGAGGCGATACTGTGGCCGTGACTACAACCGAGATTTAATATGATGGCAATGATTCTAACACATATTTTCAGGGGCTGGAATTGATCTTTCATCTCTGTGCATTGTCGAGGGAAAGACCTGTTGGGATCTATATATAGACTGCCTTGTGGTCAGTTCAGATGGGAATTTGCTTGATTCTTTAGGTGCAGGCATCAAGGTATTATTCACTTGCCTATCTACTGAGGAACTGGATTCTGCCACCTTCTGTCAGATTTTGGCACTTCATTTTCTCGCACTTTGCCTCTCTGGACAAAGCCTTTTATTAGTTAGGCTGTTTTAGGGGCTTGGTATAGAAGGGTTAAATTATAAAAGGTCATAGACTTATAGGTGATTTAATTCCAACCCTTGGAGGATATAGAAATTAGCTGGAGCAAAGAAAAATTTGTTCTGTTTCTCAAACTGCTGTCCTTGTATCCCACTCCTACAATGATGTAAATATTGATTTGCTTCGTCGATAACTAACTCTTTTTTGTCAGTCTGTCTTTTCCTCATTCTGAGGCATCATGTTCTCACTATTTAGATGCATGGTAGGTTGGGAACTTAGAGTATTATACAATGTACAGAATCTAATGCAGCTGTCACTGTGAAACTAATCCCAACACTATTGTTACATTTAGTTAGTTAATGGGGCATCTGCTTATGGATTAAACTCCTGTGTTTGTGCAGGCTGCTCTGAGCGATACAGGAGTACCACGAGTTCAGGTGATTGCCGCTGACGCTGGTTCTTCAAGTGATCAGCCAGAAATTGATGTCAGTGACGAAGAATTTCTGCAGTTTGACACTTCCGCAGTGCCTGTCATAATTACATTGACAAAGGTTTCAGATATTCTTTATCATTCTAGTATGAAGAATACCCAGTCTATCCTAATATTGTCTCTATTTGACTTTGGTGATTAAATAATATGGACTTTGCCAGCTATTATATCACTGTTGATCAAGGACATACCGAAAGAATCATATCATCTCATTAATTCTCGTTTAAAATGCTGTTGATCAGATGGCTGATGACCAAAGTCAAATGCAAACAATATAAATAGGATGGAGGATTTGAATTGGCTCATTATTTCTCGTTTGGCTTCGACACCATACTACCATAGTAATGCCAATTTTGATGTTTGTTTAGGTGGGAAAACACTACATAGTAGACGCTACTGCAGAGGAAGAATCCCAAATGAGTTCAGCTATTTCCATCTCTGTAAACCGTCAAGGTCATATTTGTGGCCTAACCAAACGTGGTGGGGCCGGTCTGGATCCGAGCGTAATCCATGACATGATCTCTGTAGCTAAACATGTTAGTGAGCAGTTTCTGAACAAGTTAGATTCTGAGATAGCTGCTGCACAAGCTCGTCAAGAGGAATCGTGAAATGCTGTTAACCTTTATACCTAGAGTTCTTATTTCTACTCTCGAATGGCGATTTTAGGCGTAGGGATTAAGGTGAGATTTGTTAGTCTGGATCTTTTGAAATGCTAGTCAGGTAGAAATATTGCTCATGTGTGTACATTACAAAATGTTTTTTGTGTTGAGAAATTATGGTATTAGTACGGATTTTCCGGGCTTAAAACTGTAAGGGATATTCTCTACAATATATTGGTTCACTATGATAGCGATTGATTGAATCTTTTTCCTGTACTATGAGACCGAGTCTTCTGCTTTGCAGGTGTCTTTTATTCTTTATTCACCGGCGCCCCTGAGATTAAATAGTCTCGACTTATGACTGTCGGCCTTTCTGTGCAACAGTCCATCAGTAGTGGAAGAGACGGTTATACCATAGAGCTGCTACAATTGCTTCGGCGGGAGCTACCTTGCTTGACAGCGATTGATTTTGCGTCAAGTTGATTCTCTTTACCAGATCATTGGTTTGGACAAAAAATCATTGCTTTCATGGCCGAGGGTTATGGTCAGTCAAAACTTTCCTTTCTTTTTTTTTCAAAAGGTGGGGTGCCCCTTAGAAGACAAAAAAATGGCGGTAGGGTAAACTTGCCTACGCTGTTTGGTAAATGGTAACTAGTAGATTCCGGTTTAGATAGTAGATTGACCAATCAATCTACTATTTTCATGTGGTCGGAATCTATTATTCTTAAATATATATTCTGCTAATAACAACATATTGATTTTTTTTCCCCTAAAACAATGCTTAAAACGAAGTAATTAACAAAATAAAGCAAAGTTGAACTTATTACGCAAAATGGACACGTGCAAGTCGCTCAGTTGGTGAGCGGTTTGCCATAAATTCGGACTTTAGAGCCAACTTAATATTTTTGAAGGGAAAAAAAGCAAGAATGTGAGTAGGCGGAATTGAACCCAACCCTTTCACCCTATTATGCTCCATACTCTTAACGCTACACCAAGCGATTTTCTATGTTATTTTTTACTACTTGGTATCAGTTTTAAATATCATTCTTTAATCACGTGAATATATCATATATTTTCGTTTGGCCTGGAAAATAAGGCGTGCTGAAGTTGCGGGATTGACTCCACTTAGTTTATTTTTTTCAAAAATATTGTGGTTGGCTTTAAAGTCGCTTACCCTTTCTTAATTCTTCTAATTTAATTTGATAGTTAAACCTATAACCGTATTTTGTTAATGTTACCCGCTATTATGAATATGTTCTACTGTTTGCCAAATATGGCCGTTAAGCAACTAGAGTATCGTGCTGAACTTTTTAACTCGGTGGTGATACATCAAGCACAAATCTTTGCTTGAGCTGTGTGAGAAATTTGTAATAAAAGATTTAATGATACAATTTTAATTAGGAGTCTTTTGCCATAATCATCATAGTAGTTAAACAAATTACAAAAATAACACATTTTAAAAAGCTATTTTCCAATTTAACCAAACTAGTATGGTGATCCAAAAATGCTTGACTCAAATGAAGATGACGAGGTTGTGTTAGATGTCAAAGACTTAGCTACAACAAACGACACTACTGCACACGGCGTCATTGGTGCGTGTCACTTGGGAGAACGGAAGAGTGCAGCGTATGTTTGCATTGTTCTGTTAGGAGTAGTATAATATTTCCCTAATTACAGTAGGAGTAGAATATCATAGTTGAATAAGGTTTCCTAAAACCAGAAAGTAAAAACTTTTCTAATTAGTTTAGGGGTAGTTATTTTATTTCCTAATTTCAGTAGGATAGAGACACGGCAATTGTAGTAGCTTTAGGAAAGTCGTATTTGTTTGTTTCTTACTTGTTTTAGGCGGAGGGAGTCGGTCTTAGGGGACTATAAATAGAGTCGTTGTATTGTTATTTTTATTCATTCAAGTATTAATAAAAATCTCAGCTTTGCCTTGCAATTGTTATTTCGGTTCGACGCGTTTTCGACCCAATCCAGTTATAGTTTGACGCGATCAAGCTTTAACATCGATCAAGGAGCAATAGGTCTTGCAAATTGGTCAAGTTATAGGTCTAACTTGAGCAAATATCCTTTTATTCTCCTTATTCGTTCGTTTCGGTTTCGTTATTGTTGTTGTTCACTTCACGCGTGCTTCCTACTTCACGTCTGTTTCGTTCTTGCTTCCGCAGTTCACCTAAGCTCTTAAGAATTCGTATCATATGGATTCTAAAAGAAGATTAAATAATTACTCTTCTTTTGACCATATAACTAACCTGATAAATCCAACATTTTGAAAATTCAAGAAACTGGAAATTCTCATTCTTCATGGAGAAGGTTTTGTATTGGAGTATGAGAGTTAATTTTGTCGCCCTAAACTTCAGAATGGTCATCGCAATTTGGATTAATTTACCCTTATATAGTTATGTGCAACACTTTGCCGCTGTAAACTTTTAAATTTAAGGGGCTCAAATTATCATGGACCTAATTGTTACTCCATATTTGTAACTTGTTAGTATTGACTAAATTTAAGGGGCTTAAATTATCATTTTTACGGTAATTATTTTACGTAATTGCTAAATCCCGCGCATTGATTTACTCAATCCCGCACATTTTTACATTTTATTCCGGGTATACCCCTCTCATTTCCATCTCACTAAGAAGAAAATAAGAGAGAGAAACAAGAGAATTAAAACCCTAAAAATAAGAACTGCCAATATACAACCCAATTGCCACCACCGGCACCCTCCCCACCGCCCTCTTCACCACAATGTTTCTATGTTTGCCATTGTGGGGATGGGTGGTTTGGGAAAAACCGCTCTTGCCCAACTTGTGTATAACGATTCTAGGATAAGTGAGGCATTCCAACTGAAGAGGTGGACTTGCATTGCTGACCAGGATCATGAACAATGGAATTTGAAAGGGTTTTTAGGGAAGGTGGTGAAAGGATCATCCATTGATGATAAAATGTCTTTGGAGGAGATACATCATAAAATTAAGAGGCAATTAGGAGGCAAAAAGTTTTTGCTTGTGTTAGATGATGTGTGGACTGAAAGTTATGATCAGTGGCAGCAATTCGAAGGGTTTCTGAAGGTAGGGAGAAGGGGGAGTTGGATAATTGTAACTACACGTTCGAAAACAACTGCCCAAATGATTGGGGGTGATAGAGTGCATGTGTTGCAAGGTTCGTCAAAACATGAGTCATGGCATTTGTTTCAAAGGATGGCATTTCAAACAGTAGAAAGAGATGATGAATTGGTTAAACTTGGCAAAAAGATTGTTGAAAAGTGCATCAATGTCCCGCTTGCTATTAGAGTGGTAGGAAGCCTTTTGCGTGGTCAATCCAAGTCTAAGTGGCTATCATTTGACGACAAAGGGTTAGACTTTCTTAGTGAGAGTAATGATACAATAACCCGCATACTGAAGTTAAGTTACAATCAACTTAACCCTTCCTTGAAGTCTTGTTTTACCTACTGTGCTATCTGGCCCAAGAATTGGAATATTAGTAAGAAAAGGTTGATTGGGCTTTGGATGGCACAAGGCTACATTAGCTCTGAGAATTTGGGCGAGGACTTCGTTCTTATATTGCTTCAAAGGTGTTTTTTCCAAGATTTACTCGAGGATGAGTTCGGGAAGATTGTGTCGTTTAAGATACATGATCTCTTGCATGATATTGCTGAAAAAGTAGCGGGCGAAGAGATTTGTAGGTTCAGTCTTACTACATCTAATGTGAGTAAACGAGTTCGCCATCTCTTTTTTCTTAGCAACCCTCATGCACATCACATCTTCAATAATACTCATGTTCGTACATGTCTTCAAACTATGGGTACAGTGGACCAATGCCTAGCAAGTAAATCAATGAAATGGACATGCTTAAGGTCATTAGATTTGAGATATTTAGAGGCCAAAACACTACCAAAATCAATAGGCCAACTGTTGCATCTGAGGAGTTTAGACCTCTCATACAATACCAATCTAGAAGTTCTTCCCAAATCGATAACAAAGCTAGTTAATCTACAAACTTGGTATTTGCGTGATTGCTACCGTTTAAAACAATTGCCAGATGATGTGAGGAAGCTAGTTGATCTAAGCACCTTAGATCTAGCTGGCTGTTGGGCACTGCGTAATATGCCAATGCCGGTAGGCATAGGTATGTTGACCAATCTGCAAACTCTGTGCCAATTTGTGGTTGGTGCTCGAGCAAGTTCAACTTCAAAGCAATGTTTGAGTGGGTTAAAAGACCTATGTCACCTGAATAAATTAAAAGGGAGTTTGAGTATTCAAATAGCATTACTTAAGAATGCAATATTGTGAAGGAAGAACATGGCGGAGGAGGCTATTTAAGGAGTAAGGAACACCTAGAGACGATTGTTATTAACTTTAGACGGGGAGAGGAGTATGGAAGCAAGGAGTCTGAGCAAGCATTGCTGGAAGAGATGCAACCTCATCATGATATCAAGACGTTGGAGTTGAATGGGTATCATGGTGAGATAATACCGAGATGGCCAGGGAGGAGGAATAACTCGGTGTCGTTTGATTTCCCTAATCTCGTCACTATGAAGATCCAAGATTGCAGCGAGCTGCTCTATCTGCCTTGGCAGATTGGGAAACTTCCCTACCTTAAAACGCTAGATATTTTGAATTTGCCGAATGTGGAGTATTTCATGGATGGAGACTTAGAAATACTTCTCTCGGGTGAAGGATCATCCTTCTTTCCCTGCCTCAACGAGCTTGAGATTTATCTGTTGCCAAAGTTAAAAGGGTGGTGGCGGAGATCAGAATTCGAGTCTCCCCTGGTCCATCTTAATGACAGTGGGAGCAGCCCAGAAGGACATGTAGAGTGGGTATCATCTCCCTGTTTTCCTCTACTAAAGAAACTTAGAATAATATTTTGCGGAAAGATGACGTTTCTTCCTTTATGTCCGCAACTCGAACATCTCCAAATAACTTATTTCAGGAGATTTATAAATTGGTCACCTTGTGCTCAGCCACTGATGTCATATCCCAAATTGACGAAGCTGGCAATCACCAACTTGGAGTGGCTGAAATCAATTCCAATTGAGTACTCTCAATTTCTTGTAGAGATATTTCTTCACGAGATGTTCCATCTGGATGATGAGAGGATAGAGAGCTTGGGAGAAGTGGAAGAGTTTCCAACCTTGTTATTGTCTTCCCTGCGAACCCTACACATCAGAAAGTGCCTGAAACTTAAGAGCGTGGGAGGATGGTTGGAGCATCTTTCTGCCCTCGAGAATTTGCAAATAGTAGGCTGTGGAAAAGTGAACTTGGGTGGGATGTCATGGCATAACCTTGCTGCTACCCTTCAACACTTGTCACTGGTTAGATTGGAAGAGATGGAGGAAATGCCAGAGGGGATGCAGTACTGCACTTCCCTCAGAGTTCTTACCATTGGGGAGTGTCCCAAGCTGAAATCCATGCCAAAATGGATACCCAAACTCACCTCTCTTGAGGAACTCGACATTGCGGGGTGTTCCAAGAGTCTCAAGGAAAGATGCCAACAACCGAATGGGGAGGACTGGCCCCTCATCCAACACATCTCAACACTTACGGTGGTTAAGGTGGAAGTGGAGTATGTAATATAATATGATATTTTGGGAATATTATTGTGTATTTGTGTTTACCATTGTACATTTTAGACCACTTTTCTTTTTATTTTGTGTTAAATACCTTGTATTTTACGTTATAAACTAGTTTTGTCTTTATCATTGTATTTGTGATTATCAGCATTCCACAGGTAAATTGGCTCTACTTGTAGAAAAATGAGTGCTTTTTCGGTGTCGGACTCAAGTTTTTAGGATGAAGTTGGGTACTCTCTTTGTCCTAATCATTTGTTTACCTTTAATTTAATTACTTCTCATATATGGAATAAAAGAGGTAAGCGAATGACGTAAGACAAATGGAGGATTTTATCTGCATTATGTTTACCACTGAATCTATGATATATAGGCGAACGGGTCAGCAAGAATCAAGATTAGGGAAACTGATGTTACTGTAAGTGTGAAGCTAGCGTATATTTCTTTTCTTTGTACACCCTCCTTCCGTCACAATCATTTGTTTGCCGTAAGTGCAGGTATCAAGGTATTACTCACTTGCCTTGCTACTGATGCACTGGATTCTGCCACCTTCATTCTGTCAGATTTTCGCGTTTCAGTTTCTTACACTTTACCTCTCTCATGTCAGACGAAGCCTTTTATTAGTTCGGCCATGTTTTCAGGGCTTGTGTAGAAATGGTTATAATTATAAAAGGCTTTAGGTGATTTAGTTTAGAAATTTGTTCTGTTTCTCAAACCGCTATCCTCGTATCCCACAACTACAGCTACAGTGATGTAATATTGATTTGCTTCACGTCGATAACTAACTCTTTTTTTGTCAGTCTGTCTTTTCCTCATTCTGAGACCTCAAGTTTTCACTATTTAGATGCATGGTACGTTGGGAACTTGAACTATTACACATTGTACCGAACCCAATGCAGCTTTCGCTGTGAAACTAATCCCAGGCCAATACTAATTGTTACATCGAGTTTGGTGTTACAGCTTAATGGAGCGTCTGCTTATGGATTGAACTACTGTGTTTGTGCAGACTGCTCTAAGCAATACAGGAGTACCACGAATTCAGGAATACCCGTCACAAAGAATAAAAAAGTAAACAAATGACCGATGGAGGGAGTAAAATTTAAGGTTCCATGGTTGGTTCTTGTATATTTAATTGGGATAAATTAATTTAGGTCTTCTTATTTGTCTTTCTTAATCAATGTAGTTGATTCTGATTGTGTATTTAACGGTATTTGCTTGGCTTTGATGCTGTAAATTGAATTTATTAGTAGTACCGGGGACAGTGGCGGAACACAAGGATTTGTCGTTAGAGGGCGAGAATTAGGGGGATTACTATTGCAACAAGGTAAGCTAGGGGAAAGAAATAGGAATTGTTGAACTTATCAGTAGTAATGTTGATTTGTTGGGGTATTATAATGGATAAATCAGTTTAAAATGGGGGATTTGTATGTTGATATAAATAATGTGACAGTTTTTTTTTTTTTTTTTTTTTTTTTTTTTTAAATGTCTGATAGAATAGTAGGACTATTTATAGGAGAAACAAATTTCATACGGGGTTGTATTGCACAAGACCTTCGTTGTGATGGCCAAAATCGATTATCTTATCGGCCCATTAACGTTGAATTCGGTGTCATTCCACAGGTAACTTAATCCTTCTTGTAGAAAGGACTGCTTTTTTGGTGTAGGATTCCAGTTTGTGTCCAAGTCGGATTGTTTTAGGGTGAAGTCAGTTAGTTAGTTAGTTGCATTGTTGTATAATTGGGGTACAAGCTGTGGTGGGTGAACTATCCTTTAAATTATATTCCCTCGTCCCGGTCATTTGTTGTTCTTTTCCATTTTTGGGTGTCTCAATGAATTGTTGTCCTTTCTATTTTAGGATTGCATTTGATGAATGATTTGGTCTTTCACATTCAATTTAGTCCATTTATCATCTCCTAATTGGCTCCCTCCTCTTTCCTTGATCTTTGTGCCAAAACCAAAGGACAACAAATGACCAGGACGGAGGGAGTACATTGTTGCTTACATTCTTATTTCTTCGGATCTCAGGATTTTTCAGCTCAATACTACTTATATAAAATTTATAGCTATCGAGATGGCAATGCTGACCATGGGAGCCTTCTGTTCGTCTGGGTTTTGTTATTTTGTCTTAAGATCTCACTATAGATTCTGGAAGAGCTTCATAATTTTTTGCTTTCTGTTTTCCTGAACCATTTAATTATCTTTATTATTTCATGTAGATGTAGTCAAATCGTTACGTTTTTGTCCACGCATAACCGGCATAAGTTCTTTGGCTCCCTTGACTCGGGTTCTTGTGTCCTGTTATTTACAGTGTTAGGTTGTTTAATGATGTGCAGAGTAATTTTCTATAAAGAATGTCATCGTAAGCGCATTGCTTGAGACATTAGACCTAACTAAAAGTCCGGACCCTGAATTTTTCAGGTTTTCTGAATAGCAAGAGGATGATATTCTAATTGTTAAGGAGAATGGTAGTTACTCTGCTCGAGTTTCCTCTGTGGTTTTTTTTTTAAAAATTTTGATATCATCTTAAAGTGTTTATGCTCTTAGGACAACTTGTTGCCCCGATTGTTAGGTCCAGATTACAAGCAAAAAGACTGAAGAGAAATATGAAAGTGATGAGGATGTTACGATGAAGATGATGATGAGTTGATGACGGGGAAAGAATTTATTTGAGTTTATTTTTCTTGTTAGGTGTGATACTGTTTTGGTAATCTTGTAGTCCTCTTAATGATGAGTTTACACTGTTTTTCAAGTTATGAACATGATTAGCTTATTGATGTTTTCAGAAGTCGGAGCTTAATTACTGAATTTGCATTTGCAGACGACGGGCATGAATGACAGGATGATGATGCGGAGGAAGGAGATGAGGACTTGGAGGATGAGAAACCAACCAATGCATACTGCATTCAAATAATTATCTTTCGTTTTTTCATGTAGTCGGCCTTTTTTTTTTTAATACGGGAAGTTGCTTTTACGCGAATGCTGGTAAGGAAAGACCAAATGGTGATGCAAAGACAACCAGTCCGAGTCTCCAGAAGACAAAGATATCTACACCTCTGAACAGGTGACATTACAATATTACATGTTGCAACAAATAATTCTGAAACACTCGTGATGGTGACAAAATTCCCAAGTCCGGTGGTTGCGATGTTTCATGCGACATGCCGTTCTTGTGAGAAGTAAACAATGTTTCCGGCGGTTCTTGCAATAAACGACTGAAATGTGTGAATCTGTCCTGGCCTATTTCGACTTGTTGCAGGACCTTTAAATGAGACTCGGCTTTCAATCCAACCAAAGACCGAGTTTGGCTTAAACTTTTATGAAACTGTTACGATCTATTCTTGTATTGCTTAATAGGTTTTGCATTGAATATTTTGAGATCATGACATTAATATTTCACACGTGATAATAATATGAGATAATTGTGTAATTATATTATACAAGACCATCTCATATAAGCATATACGATTAAAATTATTCATAGGTTATATATAAGTAATAGTTGGTCGATTAACACATACTCCTTTTGTTCCGGTCATTTATTTACCTTTGCTTTTGACGCAAGTATCAAGATAAGAGGAGAGAGAGACAATTATTAGGACAAGTGAATCCAATTGATTGTGGAGGATCAAATTGTCTATCAAGTTTATTACTAAAATAGAAAAGTAAACAATTGACTGAGTACACCCAAAATAGTGTAAGTAGCCAAATAACCGGAACCGAGGGAGAAATTGACAATGAAAAGTACTCCCTCCTATTCAGCCCATAGTTCCCATTTCATTATAATACTCCTTCAGCCTATAGTTTCCATTTCATTATAATACTCCTCACATATATTAGAGAAAGGAGAACATTAGGCTGAATAGGTAGAGAGTATAACATTAACAAAATTCTCATGTGAATATAGACAATATTAAAGAGTATGGTTGTACTAATCGAAAAGTGGAGATTGCTCACTCATAGGAATTATTACATACTCAAAATGTAATCTTCATAATTTCTTGTAATTTATGTGTATGGGTCGAACTTTGGGGACAAAGTTCATTTTAAGGGGAGAAGACTGTAATACTACGGTTTTCCCTACCTGTGGTGACTCGATCGAGTAGGCCCTACTCTGTCGAGTA
>VHZZ01029885.1:1081-13347 GCA_009801015.1 Silene noctiflora
TTAATTTTTCGGGTAAAAATACTTGTCCAAGCCCACAAAATAAACGGGTTGGGCGGGACGGGCCTAATGGGCGGGACGACCCGTGAACAGCTATATGTGGGAAGTCACTCACCAAGCTCCCCCTTGGTCATTGGAAGTTCCCACATGAATTAACTTCCCATATGCAAACCAAACACTTTTTGGAAATTCACATGAATTGGAAATTCATGTGAACTTGAAGTTTACGGGAACTTTAATTTCCTTATGTCAATCAAACAAGCCCTAATTCAATGGAAAAACACTTCCAAAAGTCGGGTCAAACAACACCTAAAAGATTACCAGTAATAGTTTTTTGGTGCTTAGATTACGAGTAATAGTGTCATTCACTCATTACTATACTAATGTTAGAAAGAGTACAATTAATAAATTTTAGAGAAAATACAATAAAAGTGAAATGGAGGGAGTATAATATATATACAAACCAAAAACTAAAGATTTTAATGAATGTCATTAATATATTAGTTAGACATATTATTCTAGAGGTATGTTAGGCTAAAAATAAATATTATTTTAAATTGAATATAAAATGTCACAATATGCATACATATACCCGCACAAGAAAATGTCTCCAAGCTTTTTATGATTAAAAAATTAAGATGTTATGGCTAAATATCATCTTAGAAAAAATTTATAAAACAAAATTATTAACTTCATGTAAAAAATTATTCTAGCTAACATATACTCCCTTCTATCAATTTTACTTTTTAGGTTTCTTTTTTCTCAAATCAAAATACAAAGACATAAAACGTAAAAACTTAATGTGTCAATTTAAAACAATAGGTAATAAACTAAAAAGTAAAAATGTATAAATAGTACCCTAAAAATTAAAACTCAATATATATCGTGCATGCATTTTACGATATCTATACTATTTCATGTTAAGCCAAACCATTAGGATTTACTTACAGAATAGCCAAGTTTGCCAATTAGATATTTGTATTCTGTATTATCTTAAGAAAAAAAATTAAATTAGGTTTATATCATTTTACGGTTGAATTATTTACAAATGGTCTAAATTCTTATGGCTAAATGTTGCCAACAGCTATTTTTGATGTTGGAATAAATACAAATATACAATGACTATCATTTTAATCATAAGCCTTTTACTTTTATGTTTTATGAATTGCATTTATTTTTTTCCCTAACTCCGGTTAGTCTTCAGGTCCTTGTCGCTAAACAGACAAACTACAGGTCCTTATCGCAAAAAAAATGGAAGATTTGATGCCTACTTCACTACTTGTGATGTTAACTCTGGTTTGACAGGTTGCTTGTGCATACGGTTTGGTTGGAAGCTTGGGAGTAGTAGTCCTCACTTTAGAATGTCGTCACTCTTCTTGTCTTAGTTTTTTGACATTAGAATTAGTCTCCACTTTATTTGATTTGGTTTGTATAATTGGGATTATTATTTAATCCCCAAATGTGTAATAAGTCCTTTAACTATATACTTATCTATTTTAAATGCTTCTAATTGGGTTGTTCGCACTACTACCTTGGGAAACCAAGAAATGTAGCACCCTCATTGCCTATGATGACTTTGATGAAGGCTTCTTAATTAACGGAGGTGTTAGAGCATCCACATCAATGGACCTCCCCACATTTTCTCTCTTTTTCTCATTTGTCCACATCATTTTCCACTAACTTTGTCAATAACCTCCCCATTTCATTAATAACTCCAGCACTAATGGGATTCCCCAACAAAAAAACTATCTACTAATATTCCATGTCCCACCTGCTACATGGTTGTTTTTCATTGGTCTTTCAATTTGCGAAGGTTCCCTAAAATAAGGGGAGCCCCAAATTATGGGGAACCACTCACATTGATAGCCGATGGGGCACCCAACTAAGGAGAGAGAGTGAATTTGGGGAGGTGAAAACCAACCAATGTGATTGCTTTTACAGTTACTTAGAAATATTTGGAGAAAAATGTATAAAAACAAGGGTGCATAGTCATTACCTAGACCACAAGAGGAAGCTCTTGATGCACTTGATCTTTTGTAATGTTAAATCTTCAAATTTTTATTGTTTAATCAGACTGCATTCGTCGTCTAGCGTTATTAAATCATCTTCAAATTTACACCAAAAAAATTAATAGAGTTATAGGCGCCCATCTTCATAGATTCAAATATTTATTAGAGAAAAAAAGGGAAATTAGTCTCTCAAATCTATACAACACTTGAAAATTGATTTTGATTTGGAGTGAACCAGGGATTTAACAAACAGAATAGGTCCACAGACGTATACATCGGAATTGGGGGCGCTACTTGAGCACAATGAAAGCTATTTCTACTGCTATCAATCATCCTTTCAAGTGATACAAACTCGATGTCATCGATACTATACAGCAACTCGATTTTTTACCATACATAGATAAACATGATAGTTACCATTTACCTGCTAAAACTCGATGACCCTTCTGCTAAAACTCATTACACAGCACTTTTTTCGGGTACAACACTAGCCGAGACTTCGTTAGGAGCTGTACTATTCTCCTTTGGTGCTTCCTGTGTTTTCTGCACAAGGTTTTTGTTTGGTAAAATAATCATGTATATAAACCTCTCGGTGATCTCTTCTCTTCTCCTACGAGCAAAATTGTTGTTCTCCTCTGTTGCAAGCTGCACAAATTGTAAATCACATCTATAAGCCTTGAAATTTTTACAGAGCACGATTAAAGAGTTGTGAACCATAGTTACACGCAGGTGTAAAATACTGTTTAGTCTTTGACATGAATGGACTCTAAGACACTTTCATTTGAAGAAAAAATAAATAAAAATTTGCTAAAAAGTGTACTTCCTCTCATACAGTAGTTGTTTACGTTTTATCATTAAAATATTCCTCACAAAAAAATAAAAACATAAACAACTAGTTGAATCGGTGTCCAGTTGTCCACCAATGTGTTGCAACTTGCAGCCCACCTTCCCTTCCCGGCAATTTCCGTCTTTGGTCGCCTCCTCCTCGAATCTTTGGCGCAATCATCTTGGTCATCCCAAGACTCATGTTTTAGATTTTATTAGATTAAATTCCAAAATTGGTTGTAATCTATGAGTTCTTTATGTCGTTCCTGTCAAACAAGCAAGCATAAAGGACTTCAATTTTTGGCATCTACTTCTACTGCGCTTACTCCTTTCAATAGTGTTCATAGTAAACATTGGGCCTCCCTTGTGCTAAATAAAAGCGGGTATAAATACTACATGGTACTAATTGATAGTTTCTCAAACTTTGCATGGATTTACCTGGATTTACCTACTTAAATTCAAGTCAAATTCAAGTCTGAGGCTTTTCAAAAATTTCTCCAATTTCGAACCTTTGTGAAAACCCAATTTGCCAAAGATATCAAAAGTTTTAAACGTGACATAGGGGGTGAGTTTGATAATTCTCCGTTCCATAAACATGCCCTTGATCACGGGCTAGTCTTCCGTTTTTCATGCCCTCAAACCTCATCTCAAAACGGAGAGACTGAGCATATGATATGTCGCTTAAATGAACCTCTTAGCCCTCCATCATGCCTTCTTACCAGCAAATCATTGGGTGACTGGACGCCCTCCATCCTGCCACCCATCTCTACAATATATTGCCCACGAAAAAACTTGAGTGCCACTCCCCCGCCTCTGTTCTCTACCTTAAACACCCTTCATATTATCCTAATCTATCATCCGAACGTTCTCACAAGCTTCAAACCCAGTCCACCTTATGTGTCTTCTTAGGTATACTTCTGGTAATGGTGGGAATCGTTGTCTCGATGTGTCATCCGGCAAAATCATATTATCACAGCATGTAACTTTTGACAACAATGTCTTTCCCTTTGCCAAACAAAACCACCAGATCATCCCCTCTTTTGATCTCCTACGATCCCCTGACTCCCATGTTTCCCCCGTGGTCTTCGACCACTCCACCTACTCTGACCCTCCTCCCAACCCGCAGCCAAACCCACCTGCCACTCCTCGTACACGTCCCTCCCAACCTACTCCTACTGAACCATCCCAAACCCGATCTAGCAACTCTAGCTGAGTTCAGCAGACTAAACTATAAACAGTGTCAATCATTGCATAATTGCAAGAAACAAGCATGTTACTATAGTGAGTAGTGACTACTACTTAGATAAAATGACTCGCCATATATTTCGGATGAATTAGTTTATTACCTCCCCAAGGTCGTTCTGGAACTTTCTGATAAGCTGAATTGCCTTTTCTAAAAAGACATTCCCACGCCCCTTCAAATTGACTATAACCTTGATCTGTGAACAAAAATACACTTTATCACACTGAGACATGATTATGCTAATTGGATAATAGAGTAAAAATCAGAACTGATGGAAAATAGGGAGCTCAGAGTAACCTTATCACCATCTTTCAAGAACTTTTGTGCGGCTTTCAAGCGTACAGTGTAATCATGTACATCAATGTTGTATCTGAAAGAAAAAAAAGTAGTGCGGTTATGCAAAAAAAGCTCTTGATAATAACAGCTAATACTAGCTATCCAATTCCAAGAGCGAACTAGGAGAAAAGGGCTAGAGGGTTCATAAACATATAATACACTTACCCCATTTTGAGCTCCTTCAAGTCCATGCGACTAGCTGACATTCAAAAGCAGAGTTAATATCATATTCCCTCACATCACGACAATTCTATATTATTAGTAAGACAGATGAAAATAAAATAGAGAAGGCATTTACCAGTTTTCTTTTGCTGATCCCTTTTCTTCTTTTTTTGGTCGAATCTATATTTACTGAGGATACCAAGATAGAATATTAAGACCATAAATCTAGTCACAACTCACAGCAAGCATTGCTATGCAGAACCTAGATTCTCTCTGTCGGCCATTTTGATGATATAATTTGAAGTTACCAAGTCAACTTATGTTACTATGATTCGGCCGCAAACATTAAAAATAACAGTATCCAAAATTCTGTGAATAAGTTTCACATTTTTTTGCCACAAATGAATTGTCAATGTTTCATGTAGCGATGGCGGACTGTCCCACACACAACCAAAGTGAAGGAGCATTGTAGTCAACTAGAGGAATCTGGTGAGCTGATAGGCTGATACTACAAGATTACGAAAGCAGGAATGGATAAGAGAGTAACATACTCATAATCCATGATTTTGACAACTGGAGGCTCTGAATCTGGAGAAATAACCACCTACAAGTTAATGGTAATCATCGTCAGCCTATGGAGCACTTTTATAATAACAAATACTCCCTCCGTCCCAGTCATTTGTTTACCTATTCCATTTTTGGTGTCTCAATCAATTGTTTACCCTTGCCTTTGATGGGCAATTTGATCCTCTCTACACTTAATTTAGTCCACTTGTCATCTAATAATTGCCCCCCTCCTTTTTCCTTGGTTTTTGTGCCAAAACCAAAGGTAAACAAATGACCGGGACGGAGGGAGTACTTCTTACCTTATACAGCTAACATTACAGAAGTAGAGCTTCTGAACAAGTTAGACACATATTAGTGATGAGACACATATTAGTGATGAGCTTCTGAACCCCTTGATCTGTAAATCAAGAAAGTTATGAACACTAATATGTTGAGTTGAATATATGCAGCTTTACCGCCAATTTTCAATTGAGGGAACTCTAAATCAGTGGGTTGGGTGGAACTAGTCTTTAACAGTTGGCAAAGCACGGTGAAAAGAAAAGCAATAAGCTAAGCACACGCATTATCAAGTTTTGATTTTATGAACAAGTGTGTGCTGATATATAAAGCAATATAACTACACCAACAAGAACTCCTAAGGCAAACATTGTTTAAAGTTACAGGGATTACATTCTAATTAAGTAGCATCTCGAATGAATTAATACAAAACAAAGTGTTGAATTCAATGTAACTAAAGCGGTATGACTGTCGTCTATCTCGAAAATGAAAGACACATACCAAGTCAAGCTCGGAATCCCCAGCTCGTCGAATTGCCTCGCTTTTGGATACAATTCCAACCTGTTATTTCAACTTTATATCAATCAAGTAAAATGCTACAAATCACAATATCATGGACAAACATAAAATCATTAATTAATTACATAAACTTAAAAAAAAAAAAAAAAAAAAAAGCAAGTAACTAACCATATTCTGCTGTTCATCAATAAGCCGTACTGTATCTGACCTAAAACAATTCCATCAAAAGTCAACAATTACACAAAGACAACAACGACGACGACAACAACAATGAGAATGCGGCGAAAAGGAGCGAGAATTATACTTAAGGGAGGATAAGTCAGGAGCTTGATCATCGTCAGAATTTTTACTGGCGAAGCGGACAGAGACGTGGAAGCGTCTGGAGACGAGGGCAAAGCAAAGACGAGAACCGGAAAAGGAGGAGAAGGAGAGAGAATGGAAAGGAAGAAGTGGCGGAGGTTTAAGGTTGGATTGAGGTACGAACGGAGGAGATAGACGGTGGCCGCCGGCAATAGTAGCGGCGGTTAGGGAAGCTGCTGCCATTTTTGTTGCCTTTGCCTTTGCCTTATCAGTTATCCCCTCCTGTCTTCCTTTTTTTTGACAGCTTTGCAACCGTATCCTTTCAAAAAAATTGTCCTCTTTCAGAAAAAATAACCCTCCGTAATCACAAAATAACAGCTATGCATCTTAATGTCACTACAATGGGTAATACAAAGTGTTATCTAAAATAGATTATTTTATTATGTAAATTTTATTACATTGTATATCCCTCCCTTATCATAGACTAAAAACATACGATACTGTTTGGCAAAATTACTGAAAAAATAACTAAAACCTGAAAAGTTAGCCGAGACCTGAAGAGGTACCTGAAACCTGAAAATGTAGCTGAAAATTAAGAGCTCATAAGGTAGCTATTTTTTGTTAAAACTGTTTGGAAACTAGCTGAAAAGGTAGCTGATATTTGACAAAATGACGTAAAAGGACATGGTTTATTATTGCTGTTGTTTATGTTTTTACTATTATTCTTGTGTTATTGTCGTTGGCGTTGTTAGTAATAAAGTCATAATAAAGTTTTTTCAATATATTTGCGCAAGTCTTTAACGTGTTTCAAAGAGAATGGGAATAATAATTAATATATCACGATTAGGTACAAAAAAATAAAAATTCAAACAATATATCCTCGAAAATATACTTTATGGATACAAAATTAGTTCTCTATTAAACTCATAAACAAAAAAAAAATTAATTAAGTTTCACCCCAAATTAAAGTAGCAATATTTGTGAACCTCCGCTATAAACGTAACGCAAAACAATTGGTAACGCAGCGGAAAATACGAGGTTTTTAAAACTTTTAAACATAAAGAGAGTTTGAAACAAAGAGCGGGTTCAAAATACAAACAGGCGGAAATGAAAGTGCGGAAGTACAATTGCAAAGTGTGTTTTGGAGAAAAGATATCTCACGAATAAAACAAGGTACGGTGGGTAGTCTAGCAAACTAAAGACTAGGTCCAAGGTGCCATACTCGCTAGCCCACACGTCTTCCAACCCCAGATAAGCTTCCACGAACCTGTCATTCATGTAAACATGAACGCCACAATCAGTGGGGAGTAACTCAAGGTTCTCTCAGTCACATTATATCGAAATGAACATAATTAAGCACTTTAAACATGTAAGCATACATTATAGTCACAATCAACTTAAGCAATAAGCATTGAACTTTGATGGATAACCGAAAGACGATAAGATAGATGAACTATAGCATATGATAAGCATGTGGAATCAACAAGGATCAACGGTATATGAAATATTCATATAAGATAATCTGACCAAAACATTACAAATGAAGTCACGACTATAAACCAATATAGAGGTCACATAGCATGGATAGCAAGAGGTCAATAACGTAGCACAAGAGGGTGAAAACCGTAGCCATTACTTTGGAAATCTTTTAGCAAACAATGCATGGGACATGGTTACTAACGTCACATGCGTACTTATGGCTTGCATCTCACCATAAATACGGATGAGAACATCAATCCCGCCAATCATATCGATACTAGGTGGCTTGCATCTCACCCCCTAGTGTTCAATATGATCAAAAGACAAACATCGGCAAGACAAGTATCCGGCTCAAAGGTTACCTTTAAAACATGTCTGAGATACAAACATATAAACATGAGTACGCATTCCTAGGTAATGATTGTCCCTACACAACACCATACAAGACTCTAAACCACACTTAGACATTAACACAACCCTTGGTAGGACGACTAGCTAGGTATGTCCTATCCTAAGACCTCGATCCAGACTCTCGGAAGGTACTCCCTCCCGATTCGACATGCGGCACACTTGTCCGCACCCAAGAATCGACAATCACAATTCGAGCACTTCAATCGCTTAAACTTACGAAAGTGGCGGAAGATTTAAGGTAGAAGTCAAGCATATAGGTAGATATATGACAAATCCTTACGGATACGACTCCAACAAATGGTAACATGTGATGACTCATATACTAACAATATATGACATTTCATATGAATATAACGTAAACATTTCATACTTACATCATTCATAAATTATATAGGTGAATAATAAAGGAAATAAGGAATCAGAGGCTCCCAGCCGGTCCAGGGAACCGGTTGCCGGCCAACTGGCCCAACCATCACAACCAATTGACAAAACTTGAAATTACACTCAGCCGACCGGTGGACCGGCAGCCGGCCAACCGGCTAGGACAACACCTACAAGTCAAATAATCCAAGGTTCTGGAGTGCTCCCAGCCATCCAGTGGACCGGCAGCCGGCCCACTGGGACACACCCAACACAATTTTGGCAAACAAAACTTACAGGAGGTCCCCAGCCGGTCAGTGGACCGGCAGTCGGCCCACCGGCTGGGAAGACCTGTACACGTTTTTCAGCCTAAACAACACATTTCATGATTTCGACTTGTTTTCTAACATGCTCATGAGACGGAAAATACGTATAACACGTAAAATCAGCATATAAAGCCATTTACTATTCATCATACTCCAAATTCATGACCAAACTACCATACATACATGAAATTGATATAATCAACTCAAAACATATAAAAGATGAGACTTTTATCATTATTAGGCATGAGACTAAATTTATAACAATAATTCTCATAAGACAAACATCACAATTCATGAGCAAAGTAAGACATGTAACCAAGTCATGAAATTTAACAACTTTAATATTCAAACATCAAATTTAACACCATTAAACACAAAATTCGGAAGTAATGTCGAGTAACCTATCACCGTTACCTTTTGCTTCCTTAGTCTTCAAGAGGGTCCTCAATAATATGGCTACCTTCCTTCGGGTCTTCCAAATCTTCACCTAAACATAAAATTAGAAGAATTAATTGAAGAATTCACCTTATAAGGACATCTAGGGTTTCAAAATTCAAGAGGAAGGGAGAAAGAGGTTGTCTTTCTTACTTACAAATATGAAGGACGAGAAGAGGAGAAGAATGGCGCGAAAATTGACTTATTTGGTTGAGTAGAAACGAATGAGTTATGGTGTTTTGAAGGCTGAGGAAGAAGATGTGTTTTAATGGTGATGTTTGTGAATGGTGTTTGCTGAGAAATGAGAGGGAGAAGAAGGGTTTGTGAGGATTTTGAGTGGAAGATGGTAGTAGTTGGGTCCATAAACAAGTCTAGGCCCAAAATAACTCTAAATGAGTCGAAAATATCTTAAAATACGTCTTAAGACTACTATACACTCAAGACGGACAATAATATTATATTTATAAATATTACACTCAAAATATATTTTTACCCAAAAATAAGATTTAAATATAATTACTTTAATCAAATTATTAAATTACTTTTAAGACTAAAAATGAAAATTGCGTGCGTTACAATATTATCGTGGACGCTTTTCATTTCCATCGACGGCTCGTTCACATTTTCATTACTTGTGACATTATTATCAATGTCGGGTAGTTCTTCATCTGATATGTAGTTTGGATACTCCTCAAGAGCCCTAAATAATAAGTCATCAGGTGAGTTTTTCTGAATGTAGTTATGTAAGGCAAAAGCTGCCATTATAACATCAATTTGAGTTTCTACTCTAAATTGTGGCATAAATCGTAGTATTTCTATCTTTTCTTAAGCACCTGAAATGACCTCTCGATACAACTTCGAAGTGATGACTGCATTTTATTAAAGGCTTCTTTAGAATTACCCGGCGGCTCATTTTTAAACTGAGACTTGTGATACCTTGTCTTCGGATATGGTACCATATACCCCTTTTTATCAGGATATCCTTTATCCACCAAATAATAGCTACCATGTGGTGGCTTTGGAAAGTTCAATTCCGGTTCATTAATTGCATGAATAAAATACGAGTATCATGTGCTGTACCAGCCCACCCAACATACAAATGTGAAGCACATTTCAAAATCACATACACCCATGACATTGAAGGTAGGTATTTCCTTCCTCCCTATGTAACATAATTGATCAGCCTCCGAAATACAAGCAGCTATATCTGTTCCATCAATGCATCCAATATAGTCTTGTTATGCAAATACAGAAAACATGTTCACAAGGTGAAGTAAATGTAGCATTGTAAAACATTTATTTTACAATAATTATAAACTAAATACCTTAAAGTACGACAAATATTTGTCAGCGTTTGAAATATGAAGTGGTATATGCGGAAAAGAAGCATCTTCTGGCTTTATGATGTCACGTGCTAGGCTTATATAACCTCTACTTCTACCACTGATTGCTTCTAAAACTTCATGAAACGATCTGCTAATAGTCTCACTAGAGCGTTGAAATCACTCACACACATCTCGATTAGAAATGCCTTAGGCCATGATATATATAAATACACTCACTGTTGGATCATGCATTTATATATGTTTTGGTTTTRATGATGTCAAGTTCGTAATTATATTGAATACGCATCTTGCTCGTAATCGTTTGCTTAGTCTTTATAGATTAGGACAATTATGTTTAAACTCTTGAAGAATTGTGGTTGACATCAAAATAAGCAAGTCCGCATGATCAAGCGTCTAATCAAGATCAAAGCTATTCAAGTTGCAATGATAATCAAGATTGATCAAGATAAAGATCAAGAGAAGCTTATATGAAGAGATGAAGTCTATTCTGAAGATCTCCAGGAAGATTAGATAGGATAGTTTTCTATCTTATATTGGTATTAAAAGAATTAACCTTTGATTAAGTAGTGTTATAGCTTCACAGCTATAACATTGTTTAGAAAAGGGCTTGAAGTTATAACTCTTGAGCTATAACCTTGAGCTGCACGAAGTTCATATCTCACGACTCAATTGTTTACGTTTTCAAAAGTATTTGAAAATGTTCGTATGAGCTCTATCGTTTGTTATGGCATTGAAATAATTTTTAATGGGCATAATTCTTCTATTGGGTATGAGGTACAAGTTATCCTTGATGTTAGTAGTATAGATAAAACAACTTATGAGTTGCTTTTTTCTTCTACAACCTAGGGTTTCCAACACCTCACATCCAAAACCTTAATTAGAGTTTAACCTAATATTGACCTAGGGTTTCGTGCTCCCTATTGCCGCCTATGTGCCGTGATAGCCACGAAATCCTTGTATAGGATATTTTAGTTTATCTTTTGTATAAATCTATAATATCTTATGCTTGAACAATATCCGGTTAAGATTTGAGAATAAAATATTTAATATATTATTCTCATCTTATTTAGGGTTTTTAGGAAATAAGATTATCATGAAAGCTATCTAAAGATATTTTTTTATCTTATTTAGTATCATATATTTCTTAACTAAGAAGAATTATCTTAGAATATGATTTAGAATAAAATCTTTTTATTGTATCTTTATTCTCACAATCTAGGGTTTCCTTTTAACCTAGATCTTGCCCTTCACTATATAAGAAAAACGTGCCATAGCAAATACCAGCGACGTTTCCGAGCATATTTTCAATCGTGCAAAAACCGTTTTTAAGCAGAAATTCTTTTGAAATATTTTCAAAAAGTCGTGTGTTATTTCGTGCTTTAATTTCTTAATATCGTTATAAGATAATAACGCTTAATTTGTTTCTTACTCGTTCATTTATGAGCACTAGAATAACAATCAAAAGCACTTTCTTATTAGCGTAAGATAAGCCGAGTATTTAACGATACTCGTAGTGTGTTGAGTATTTAAGGATACTCGTAGTGTCTTGAGTATTTAACGGTACTAAATTGAGTTACAAATAGAATTAGTTGTACGAGTTAGATTAGTAATTTTGTAATCCGTAGAAAGGTACTAAAATTATTAATCGAGAATAGTGGACGTAGGTTTCGACTTG
>VHZZ01029892.1:13292-25698 GCA_009801015.1 Silene noctiflora
ACCGTACTTGCTTTGACCTGAGACCTAGATTACTTGACTGAATTATCGTGGTGAACCGACTGTCTTAGCTATTTTCTTCTCCTTTCTCTAACCCTTTATTTCTCTTACTTTTCTCTCTTTCTCCTTGTTGTATTTTAGAAATCAAAAACCTATAACCCCATTTGTGACCAATAAGCGAACTTTTAACAGATATCTTGCATCCCTGTGGAGATCGACCCTACTTATCGCTAGCTTCTGTTAGTAGTACTTAGGTTTATTTTTGGTACTAAACGACGGTATTAACCATCTGTAAGTCTTGGGTTAAGGTTTTAGTTGTGTGTAATATGATTGTACCGTCGTTTTAAGGGTCGATAACGTTGTCCCGTGATCGTGTATGCGTGGATTGGTTCTTCTCGGATTGCTATCCAGGTAGGGTTTCCCTACTCAGTTGATTGTAGAATAACATGTAGTACAATGTGACAATCTTTGCTACTGCTTTATGATTGAGTTATGTTAATGTATGATGATGATATGGATATTGATGTTGGAGTTTTATGGAGTTGTTGTTGGTATTGTAAGTCATTAAAAGAGATGGTCTTACCCCCATCGTTCACCTCTTGTGTTTCTTGACGCAAGGGGGATGTGCACATTAATGGACTTGGGTTCGCTCATGCGTTGAGCGGGGCTTAGGTGGTACGGCTGCGGTCCCCACTATCGGCGAGGGTTACCTGTTGCGATGGGTAATCTGGTAGGGCTACACCACCTGGGGTGTAGTCAGTTACTGGTTACTATGGAGTATAGAGATTGGTTACGGTTACTATAATAGTTTCTGTTTTGCTATCATATCATGTTGTTGTATAGTTGACTGACCCCGTTTATGTTTTCGTCGGGGATGGTGAGCAGGCTGATTTTTAGGTTTAATGATGTTATGGATGCTTTGCTGCCTGGTGTTTTTTATATGATGGGAGATCGTATGATGTAGTGATGTATGTAGTTTCTAGTAGAGTCACCAGTTGTACTAGTCTTTTAATATGTAAAGTTATGTTGTCTTCCAGTCTTCGCTCTAACTCGTAATGTACTTAACAAATGTTCTTGGATGGTCAATTTGATATTTGTACTTACCTCGGGCAACCGAGATGGTAGCACCCTTGGTTATAAGGGAAGGCCTAGTTAAGGCTCATTGGTAAGTGGGGGTGTTACATTAACTATCGCCAAGTAAAATGTAAGGGTTACGTAAATAATATGAAGAAAGTGCCATAATTAAAATATTTGTTTTCTCTCCAACGAACATCATTTTTGCCTCCAATACATATTGGGTGCTGATTTTCGCAGTACACATTTTATTCATCGCAGTACACAGTTGACATTTTTACACCTTTCATTTCTCCTCCCATTTTCCCTCTCTAATTTCTCTCTAATGTATTCTCCCTCATTTCAATCACCTATTCCCCTCTACTTTCACGTACCCTATTTTCGACGGTTGTTGTCGACGTTGGGAGAGGGGATTTGTTGGCTGACTAGGTTATCGGCGGTGGTGTCGCACTGGTGAGGTGGTCGGCGGCGGTACTACATCAGTTTACTACATCAATTTGGCACCGTGTAGTGCATACTACATTGGTTTATTAAAAATCGTGCAAAATGTTTTGCAATACATTGAGTATGGTGACGTCATGGTTTGGGCGTTGTAGTGTGTGTACTGTGTACTACATCAATTTAGTACATTCAACACATATTTTTTTTTTTTAAAAATGTAGTAGTTTTATAATTTTCTCACCAGCCACCTTCAGACGGCCTCTGACGACCACCTCTGACCTTATTCTAACGGGTAGTGTTGCCCATGTTGTCGACGATATCCAAATACCCCAAACTATCCACATCAATTAACCCCTAATAATGTATTAATGAATTAAAGACCTCTTCTATGGTCAGATAATAATTCATAATTGAAATTTGATGGAGGTTGAAAAAGGTTAATAATTCAATGATAGAGAGAAGGAAGAGAGAGTTGGATTTAATGCTCATTAGTAAGGGTTGATAAATGGAAAAATTGGTGCAAAAAATACTATAATGAGTAAAAATCATATTGCGAAAATAAACTATATTTATTTTATATAACTCCACTTCTTCAACATTCTTCCTTAACCCTTTTTCCCCACTTCTTCTTAATCTACACTCAGTCACCCAGTTGTATTTATTTACTCATGTATTCTTTATCTTTTTCCCTCGAAGCTATAAAACCGCTATGAAGACCATAATGATGATGATGATGATTTAATTGAGTTAAGGAAATAAACTTTGTCTATGAAGTATTATATGAATTTGTAATATTCAAGGGAAAAAAAAACAATTTAATCCCTTAACATCAGTAAAAACGAGTCTGGTCAATAAGGAAAAAAATATCTAGTCAAATTGGGAGTTTATGAAGAGATAAAATAAACGAAAAATTCACGTGGTACCCTCGAACTTAGCCATTTTTCGCGTGGTATCCAAGTTTTTAAGTTTGTGCATATAATATCCTTGAAATTTGATTTTCAAGCACAACGTGCTCTTTTATCGTTTCTAAAATTTTCAGTTGAGCATAAATTATGGTCCAAAAATCGGAATTGATTAATTTTTTTTTTCAAATTGATTAACTCTTCGAGATCTATAAATTGATAAAATGAAATTGGCTTAAGATCGAAGATAAGGTTGATTTATGATTTTCGTTTAAAAAAAAACCCTATAAAATGTCAGTCGGTAATTTTTTTTTTCTCAAATCGTAGATTATGACGAGATAATCATTTTAGAAAAAAAAATTTGACCGATTATGAATTCTGGTCTAAGAGCTATGCGCAATTGAGTTTTTTTTTATAGCGACAAAAATGGTATGTTGTGCATGAAAATTAAATATGGAGGGTATAATGTACACAAATTTAAAAAGTTGGGTACCATGTGCAAAATGACAATGTTCAAGGGTACCACGTGAATTTTCCGTAAAATTAAAAAGTTATGAAGAGAGAAAGTAAGGCTTTTATGGGTGTTTCAAATGTTAAAGTAAAGCTTTAAGTGTTCGAGATGTCAAATGAAGGGTTGTGGAAAATATAATTCACTTGATATCTTAACTTGTTTAGATCCCGTGCGAATGCACGAATTTTTAGATTATGATATATAAAGAAATTACTATTTAGTAATTAAATTTTAAATCACCCTTACTACTAAGAGAATAAAAACTCTCTTGGTTTTCCCTCCAAAAGGCGTCTAACTAATTAAGGTAACAAGTATATTTTTTTTTTCATTTCATTATTATCTTTTATATTCTTATAATTAAAGTCTAATTTTTTAAAAATTCATAATTATGGTTTTACCATTAAATTAAAATAAAATTGGTATTAAATTATAAGTTGTGCAATTTTTCAATAATAAAATAGTTATCACTATAGATAATAAATTGACACACATTTACTATTAACTTCATGACAAAAAAAAATTCATTAAAAAACATCGTAATTTAATTTTATTCTCTTTGATTAGTTTTTCATTTCATTTTTTTTTCATTTTATATAAAAATACAATAGAGTGAAATATTAAATATTAATGAGACGCAAATTTAAAAAATATAAATAATACACTAAAAAAATAAAAACTCTATATACCGCGCAATGTTGCGCGGGTTCTATACTAGTTTAGTATTAAGAGCCTGCAAATAAATATAATATTTAAGATACATTTATAGTTAAAATGTGATTATAATATGAGTAAATATATAAAAGTCTTACAATCTGACATATATCGTATAATATGTCACATGAAAAATAAATGATAGTGTGAAGTACTTTGGTAGAATATATTTTTGTACAAATATTCACAAATAAGAATTCTATAAGGTGTTGTTAAAAAAAAAAATTATATAAGGTAGCCCAACATTTGTATAGATTATAGAATGAGAGAAAATGTTAAGCCCAATATTTGAGAATAACTGTCAGACATGTTAAAGCCCAATTTATAGCTAAAGTAATTGGACGGGAAAATTCCTAGATTCGCCTATTCCTTTAGTATATAGAGAATTGTTGGTGCTTATTAGTTAGTACTATGGTCACGATTACTATGTAACTAGGATGTTGGAGCGTGAACTTTTATGAAAAGTAGAGGTACAAGTGAAATTAGCTTATAAGTGAGAATACCTAGATAGTTGGAGGGTAAAAGTGGGCTTTCATGAAAAGCAGGGGTACAAATGAGATTAGCTCATACTAAATGATATAAATGAGAATTTGGTAGATTCCACATTTTTTTTACTTTGCTTTATTTTTTACAAACACGCTTGTTTCATTTACATTTATCTTTGATTGTATTGGTGGATTCAACGGATTCACATGATAATTTATGTTAGCCGACCCCAAACTATGTTTGGGCTAAGGTTGTGGATGTTGTTGTTGCTAAAGAAGAAAGTGTGACATAGTATTGGGCTTCTATATAAAACATTGAATTTCTTTATTACGGGGTGAGTTGCTTTTTATCGCCCGAGTTTTACTACTGTCGCCCGAATTATGTTATAAACTTTCCAATTACACCCTTCCTTATCTTTATTGCTCTCTTATTGGTAATTTACCAACTATTTGTAAGTTTTTCCAATTCATAAGCTTAATTACTAACAGATAATATTTCAATCATGAACAACGACGATAGACACGAGTAAAACTAGGCAAATCAATCGGATTCGATTCATACACTTTATGTAATTTCCGACTCATATACGTTTTTATATTTGGATTCCTACAATTGGATTTCGGACTAGAGGTCGTATAATTTACGAATTAGAGGACGTAGGGAGGTTGGGTGAAAAACGGTGATCGATCGAATTTTAATGATGTGAGGTGGTGGGTTGGTGGGGAGGATGAACATTAACGAATATCCATGTTCATTTGAGACACATGAAACGACCATCGTATGTTTTTGTATGGTGTATGAGATGACCACGACAGAGTCGTGTTGCTGACAAGACAGAGCTACCATTATGTCGTGTAATTCACATGACGCGGCCACTGTTATGTCATGTATATTACACGACACAACCACCCTCATGTCTGGTTAGTAATGACATCAATCTCAGAGTGGTTCTTAAATGGCATGATCATCAATGTAAGCAACTAACATAATTGATCCTCGATATAATTGTTGGGGAGGTGACTTGGTGAATGGCGCATAACTAAATTATAGAAAATAGAGAATTCATGACATCATCAGCAATTTTGGTCTAGAGATCATCAATGGTCATGAAGACCGCAACATGATGAATTCACCATTTGCATTTTAGATTATACGATGTCCCAAATTTCAGATTAACATACTAATTCGTGATTAGCATTCGGGTAGTTTCAGATTTTCAACCTAATTGGAAGACCAATTAGACAAATTATAAATTACATGAATTAGTGAGTGAATAATTGTTTAACTTAATCTTTTGAATGATATTGTTAGAGATGAAAAATTATTTTGGAGATTAAAATTCTAAGATAGATTAAGATAAGAGGAGATAATGTAGATGTTTAAAAAGTGAGTAGGGTACGTGGGTAAGTAGTGTATTAGTGACAAGGGTAATTACGTAATCTACTCGGGCGATATTAGTAATTTTGGGGCGATAAAAAGAAAAAGTGATTTTTTTATTATCTTAGGAAAAATAAAGTTTAAAATTTCACATGTTAGGTAAGTTGCTCTTGTATATTTCGACATAACTCCACCTTTTAAAAAAAAAAAAAAAAACACAAGTATGTTATGATTCGAAAAGAGAGGACAAGTAGATTTAGGCATTGCAGCTTGGCTTTGTACAACTACCGTATTTGGTAAGTAGCTTATGGACGCGCTTAATCGTCTCCCAGTAATATCACATAAAGTATAGAATGGTTTAAGCGGAGAATTGAAGGCAACTAGTTGTTACCTTGTTCTATTTAAGTAGGCCTTATTATAGTAAATAATAAAAACACCAAAGAAAATTAGCAGAAACTTCAACACCAAATCTCCAAGAATTAATGTTCGAGGATGATCCTGCACATAGAAATACTATACCAGCAATTTAGCCAATCATCTGTCTACGCTATGTGATCGTGTCTTTTGACGTCACCTGATCAAAAAATAAGGACAGTCAAGTATTTAGATTATGTAGATAGCATTGAAACTACCAGGGACAATTAAAACAGAATTAGTGAACATTGCATAAATTCAGAGTAACTCGATTGTTACCTTAAATCTATTCACAGTAGTTATTGAGCAAGGATTGTGGTGCCGCAGGCAGCACGAGCATGCTTTCCTTCTCTATATACAAGGTTTCCCCTCACGAATGTTGCTAATACCTTACCGGATAACTTTCGTCCCATGTAGGCCGATATACTCTACAACGAATGAATGAATGAATGATTTAATAAAAAAAACATCTATTAGTCAAATGATGGGAAAAGAAGAAATCGGCAATTACCCGCCTATGGTGGGGTATGGCTCTAATGTATCCTGAATGATGCATGGTGAAGGATTGAGGATTTCATTAAACTGGAAATGAGCTTTTCTATTAAAGAAAAGATGAGAGTTGAGCTCTCGCCTATGGTGGGGTAGGGTAGTAGGGATCATTTGTATGCAGCCACAAGTCACAACCCAGTGTTGAACACACAAAAGAGCATGTTTCAAGAAACCCGTAATTAAAATTGCAGAGACTTGTATTGAACTAATAAACGACTATTTTTATGAAAAATGTAAAGCAGGTGTAATATTGTATTGCATACCGGATGTTTGGCATATGAAGGATGATTATCAAGGTGGAACTCGGTTTCAGGTTCCCATGCGACTATATCCGCGTAATTTCCAACTGTAATGGCCCCCTGTATATATGCGGAGGCTAGAGTTAAGAACATATTCAAAGCATTGTTTCAGTTCACATCTATAAGATATTAAAGCCACTAAAATAGTCCTAATACTCAACAATTGAACAGAGGTATGTCACTTTGACACCTTATTTCAGGCCAAAACATATAGATCTTTCGTAACTAGCTGAGTCTGACACTTGAGACATCCTCCAAAGCCAAAACATGATTTTTTGGTAAAATAGTCTGACACTTTAACATGCCTACCTTGAGATGTTGTCCAGCAAGTTTGGCTGGTCTCTCGCTCCACCAAGACGCGATTTGTTCTAAGGTAACACCATATTCACGACCAGAAGTCCATGTTGCAGAAAGTACATACTGCGCATTTTCAAGCTCATGAGATACATACATAAGGAAAAGTAGTGCTCAAGAATCAATTTCTGGAAAGGACAAACCTGCAAAGATGATATGCCACCCCAGGCTTTCAAGAAGTTGCCCTGCTCTAGAAGCTTGAGCGATGGAACTGAAGGCGAATGGTCAGAACTCAACATGTCCACATCATCAACCTGAAAACCGGCACCAAATCAATAAAACGAAATCTAGTCAGTAGACATTTCGCCTTGTAACCCAGGATTTACTTTTTTTACTCTTTCCAGTTTGGTGACCTAAAATATAGTAACAGTCGATTTAATCTTAACGATAGCTCTAATGTCATTTGTAATACCAGTGAAATTTAATTACAGTAAACCAAAGCCTGCAGCATGGAAACAATTTCAACCTCACAATTAACGAAGTGAAGATTTAGGTTTTGATTTTGCATTTTGGGACAGATTATGGATACCTTTAAAGCTTCCCATAGTTTCTCTTTGTTTTCAGCATCACGGATAGGCGGAGCGCACTTAAATCGCGTGTCTCCATCAGGGATCTCTTCAGCAGAAAATGAAAGGTAATGTGGACACGTTTCTACAGTTAGGCTGTCACCTCTGGCCTTGGCTTTCTGCAAAAAGAAAAAGGAAGTTGAGATAATGATGACAAGAGGAGAAGACAGATTTAAGTCTCATTTGTATTATTTATTTTGGTAATTGAGTATTTCGAATAATGTGGTTTATTGACTTAAATTGAGGGATAACTTTTCAAAGATTTAGTGGACAAACAAAATACCTTTAACAGATCTAAAGAAGTTCCAGCATCAGAGAGGTGAACAACGTGAAGATGAGCGCCTTCTGAAGGACCGCCAACTCTGGTGTCTTCACTGACTGTTAAGAGATCTGTAATAGCTGCTTGCTCCCTGGCATATCAAATACGAGGTGTATCAGGAGACAGGGAAGACTGAACAGACACTCTTCTATAAGACCGTCTTGCCAATTACCATACACAAAAACATGTAGGTTGATCTCACAATAAGGTTATGGCCAATTCGATGGGATTCTACAATAAAGATTGCCAGGAAAAAAATTACTGCTACTATTAGAAATCTTACATGGTGTAACTAACCCATTGGAAAATAGTATTTTTGTTAGTTTTTTGTACTTTTACATTCCCCCCTTTCTTAAACTATGAGAAACGGTGTTATAATGTGAGAAGTTGATGATAATAGTAGCAGGAAATTTACTAAGAACATGGTTAGTGGTACAAAGGCAACATGAAAACAACAGAAGTAGTTCAATAACATCAGGAAGTATCACATCTCTCTCATAACTAAGAAAGTCTCAAATTAGAAATGGAGACGATAATAACTGGATGTAGGCTTCCAGTAATCTTTATTAACTTTGCTGAAACAAGGCAAGATATAACTCACATTGAAGGAGGTCTAGTCTTGAGGTAAGTCGAATATAACTTAGCGTCATCGTCATTGTTTTTCACTGAATCTTCTACAAGTTCTTCCTGAACTTCAGCATGAACAAGCAAGGGTCTTTTGAATTTAGCCAATACAGATAGTCCCTCCTTCAAAACCAGCAGATTCTTAGTTAGATGGCAGGAATTATAAAATATTCTAATGTAGAATGAATAAGAAATAAGAAGGACAAAACTAGTGCTCAAAGGCTCCAAATTGAAATCCAGAAAAATGTGAGTGTTTTCTGGAGATGTAGAGCAAGAAAACAAAACGAACATCAATAACTACAGCATCAACATTACCCAGTACCATAGTACATGAAATTCTTCTGTTTTTAGCAAGCCTAGGGTATTACATGTTCGCAGTCTTACATCATTCTTAACCCAATAATGAAACACTGCGAGTTTGTTTCAAGACGACCTAGAATGAGAACTATGTCCACTGATTGCAGTTCACAACTTACGAAGCATAATCATTTTGCCTGTTTTTCCCCCATCATATTACAAAATTGAAGAATAGCAAAGTCTTGTGATCTATTAGAGACGGAAATAATGAGTTATCAATAACTTGCTACGAATAATAATTACCTTAATATGACTTATGTTTGTCATGGGGAAGTCATTGATTCCTGACGGGCACATGAAAGACTGTTTAAAGATAAAGTGAGGTACAAGTCAGTGTAAGTTAATCACACTTTATTTGATAATCTGATAAAAGTACTTGAAATTTGACACAATGGCGTTACTCCTCTATTAGTTATGCTGCATCTGATGATTGGTACGCGCTAATTACCTTTAAGCCAAGGACACCTGCTCTAAGAAAGTTCTCTAAGGCAGTTGCATTGAAAGCATTTTCAGGAACTAGACCACCCCAAAAACCTGACAATAACCCCAGTTAGAAATATTCACTTCCGACATCTGAGAAAAATATAAAGGCTTTGGGGCTTGGAGCTTACCAACATCGACATAGATTCGATTCTTTGCAGCCTTGATCTGTTGAAAAGAGTATACATAGATGGAGGTCAATATGATTTCTAGGTATGGTCACATCATCACAAGCACAAGAAATCAAAACTAAACCTCCCTCCATTTCACACTATTAGACTCATTTGACTTTTCCCTCCTTACCCGAAAAAGTCGAGGCTAATTGACTGAAATGGAACTAGAGTAAAATAGGGGCGTCAGTCATTGGTACCTTAAGGTCGAGCGTTTCCACAGATACAGTTGAAGGCTCACTGTTCAAAGGCATGTCTATTAGGGTTGTTATTCCACCTGTCACAACCTCATTTAGATTTATTGAAACGAGAAATAACAAGCAAGTAATGCATAACTTGATGTTCAACATTTAATTATACTATCTAGGCCTAATGGCAAATGTCTTGTGCGATCTGTATGTCATTTTCCATCCAAATTGAAAGATATGGACAAGCAATTGAAAAGGGAAGTACCAGCAGCAGCAGCTCTAGTTCCTGTAGGGAATCCTTCCCACTCGTCTCTCCCTGGATCATCTAGATGTGCGTGCCTGCACACAAACAACAATAAATAAGAATTTCATTGATGCTACATTGTGCTGACAATAGCAGGGTGTTGTGACATATGAATACTCTCATGTGATCGAAAAGAGTTTCAGTGGCATTCATTCCTTAAGTTTCTTCAACGAACTTTGCTTGCAAAACCAATGTTTTGTCACACCTAAGGAAATACACATGATGAAATCTCCGAACTTCTTAGTTATTACCAAAGTGCAAAGCATATTGGCAGAATAAACAACTAAAATGTCCGCGCTTCTATATTTACTTATCCCCAGGACACATCAACCTCATGTTTTTGCGACAAATTTCAAGTTCTGGCTCCGTTACTGCTGAAGTGAATATAGAATGTACATCAAGCATGAAAATGGTGGTTCAATTTACGATGATGAGTAAGTGTAGGTGAGTTCTTACACATCAATAAGGCCAGGCATGACAACGGCCTCACCAAAGTCGACTATTTGATCTCCCTTGTTTATTCCACGCCATTGTTCATCTTTAACAATACTTATAACTTTGCCATCGTTTATCTCAACTGTTTGTATCCCACATTAAGGAAATTACATTAATTTGGTAGTTATGTAGAAAGAAGTGGTTTTCCATTTTCTATGAAATTACAGAGATTTGGTTATTTAGCTGACACAAGTCACACAATGACACAATCACAAACATTATACATGGCTTAAACTTACTTGCACCAGAAATAATGCCATTTGGTGTTACAATCCGGTTGCTGGATATCCAATAATGGTTGTTATCAAGAAGGCTGCAACCTGATAAAGGTGCCTAAAACAACATACAACGTACAAGGAAAGAAACTTCAAGTTAATAAGAGGCACACCACATAAATATACTCACATAAAAATGTTGAAGAAAATCTTGTCTGCCAAAAATTCACTATTCTTTGATTGTGACTGAATAAATCAAAAATTGTTTCACTAAATTGACTGCACTTGTTTCTTTTGTGAAGTACTCATCTTTCAATGTAGTTTTGGACACAATTTCATCTTCGGTCATTCCGAAACAACTTTTTTGTGTTGTTTATTACCCAAAGGTAAGAATGCGTACATTCGATCCCCTTATATCCCGCAATTTACGGGAGTTATTGAGACATCGAGGTAATGTTGTTGTTGTTGTAGGTACACCACATAGCGTACATTAAGTTAATAGGAACATTGTAAGTAAGAGCAATCTCGATAAAACAAAGAAGCAAAATGTAAGTAGAATATAAAATGGGTTCAATTGTTTGAGCTATAGTATAACTAAGAGGAGAAGGTATAAAAGAAGATGTTGGTAACATCACCAATTCTTATTTCAGACCGTCATATCCGTCTGAATTCTTCAGACGGATATCATTTCCTCTCACAAATGACCCATCAAGGGCAAGTGGGGTGAGCACATGGGGGTGGCCCACCTTGTCCCCTCTACTCATATTGTTAGAGGTCTTTACCGTTTGAAGATCCGACCCGTCTTAAGCAAGACTTACTCTCATTCGTCTTATGTTAGGAAACTTTATAATTATTAATTATAGTAAAATAGGGGAGAAGCAAGTCAAAGTTGACAACTAAAGTAAAAGAGAGACGTTTGGAACTTGGCTAACTAGACGTCTACCTACACATTTTACACAGTTTGTTGAGGGTAATTTTCTTGTTTGTTTGTTTTTTTTTTTTTTTTTTTTTTTTTTCATGGAAAGTAACACCCATCTAACTACACTTGCGGCATTTGAAAAATGAAAATAAAAACCTCTAATTAGTTCAATAATTATTGGGTAACTATCAGTTTTTGAGACGTCTCTTAATATATTATTATTATTATTATTATTATTATTATTATTATTATTATTAAGTTAGTTTATGTTCCATTCTCATGGAATTATAGCATAGTAAAATAGTAACCTTGATCGGAAGCAAACCCAATCTAATAGTCAACAGTCTTCGACACCCAGTAGGCCAGTAAGATGTACTAGCTGTATAATGCCATGCACTTACCCACCTGGCTACATACATGCTCAATTACTCACATACCAATATACCATTACCCATATAGCCATACTCATCAAAATTAATTCATTTTGACAAGACCCATTTAATTAATACTCCCTCCGTCCCGGTCATTTGTTGTCCTTTTCCATTTTGGGGTGTCTCGCTCAATTGTTGTCCTTTCTATTTTAGGATTGCATTTGATGAGTAATTTGATCTTTCACATTCAATTTAGTCCACTTGTCATCTTATAATTGGCTCA
>VHZZ01029900.1:3811-17561 GCA_009801015.1 Silene noctiflora
ACAAATGGCTACTATCCTAGGGTCAATTAAACTAATTAAACAAAACTAATTAAACTAAGAGGGATTAAAACATACCTAATTAACAACAAACAAAGTGGAAAGAGAAAGAGGGCGGAAATAGGCGACAACGGTGATGGTCGCCGGAGTCAAAGAGGGTGGTGTTGGTGGTGTCGGGTTTGGGGGGTTAAGGTTAGGATGGAAATTGATTTGGGGGAAAATAGAATGCGGAATAAGAGTTGTCGCACTTTTTTTTTTTTTAACTCAGGAAAAAATACTGACGGAAATTCCGTCAGTACTCTGTAAAAACACGAGAAACTGACGGTTTTTTCGTCAGAAAAGTCAATATTTTGACTTTACTGACGGAAATTCCGTCAGAAGCCCACTCAATTATTTGGGTTCTGACATAATCTAAAAAAGGAAATACTGACGGGTTTTCCGTCAGTAGTCTTGCATTTACTGACAGACATTCCGTCAGTAAAACTCAATATTTTGACTTTTTACTGACGGAATTTCCATCAGAATCTGACTAAATTATTTGAGGGAAAGGAGGACATAGGAAATTTCCTGACGAAAATTCCTTCAGGAAAGTTTGCCGCCATTGACTTGGTTAACGCGCCAACTGCTACTGACGTTTATTGACGGAATTTTCGTCAGTAACTTTTTCCTGACGGAATTTCCGTCAGAATTCCGTCAGTTTCCCGTTTTCTCTGACGGTCTTCTAATTCTGTCAGAAATTCCGTCAGTTTCCCGTGTTTTTTTTGTAGTGTATGAAACATGGTGTATACTAAAATAAAGTAATTTGCAAAATCGAGATCATTATGAAACGTGGTGTATACTAAAACAACTTAAAGTTAAAACCATGACTTTTTAAAATTCATGACCTGTAAAATTAAATTTATTTACAATCAATACACCAACACAACCTCCTTTTATGGATGAAGTATAATTCGAGTTTGAATCCTCTTCATTTCCTAAAAGAAATTGAGAGTTCATTCTCCTCTCACAAGAGAGAATAATATTGCATATTTCATTATTGCCTTTTCCCTTTATTTTTTAATATAAAGCTTGGACCGTTAGTTCGCCGTTTGATGAAATCTTGACTATTGAGAGAAAACAGGCCTTCACTTTCTTTTAGGAAATGTTTTTTGGGGAATGTAGAGTATTTAGATTGGTATAAACTACATCACCATCTAGTTGAAATTTTACTAGTGAAAATTTGTACTTCCTCCGTTCCCTTTGTTTCTTTACGTATTCCTTTTGAATCCGTTTTATTTGATTCTTTACATTTTTTTTTTATAAGCATCACTTGATCAATAAAATGGCCATGTTATCCTTCTAAAATTTATGAGATCCACACACGAGGACATAACGCTAATCTAATACTCCCTCCTATTATTAATAACTCTCCCCTTTCCTCTTTGGCACAAAAATTAAGAATTTGATTAAAATAAATATAAAGTATTGTTGTGGGTTGGGGTGATTGGAGAGAGGGAAGGTATTGTGGGTGTTGTTGTGGGGTGAAGTGAATAAAATAAGCATAAAGTATTGTATTGTGGGGTATTGTTGTGGGATGTGGTAATTAAAATAAGTATAAAACTTTACCAAAAAAGGAAATAGGGAAGGTATTGTGAATAGACGAAAAAGAAAATAGGGAGGGTTATTGATAATAGGAGGGAGTATATAAAAACATTACATGCCCCACTTGTTTCCACTTTCTTAATATTTGTGCAAAAAACAAACATAGGGAAACAAATGAAATGGGGGAAGTATTAATAACTAACAAAGGTCTGAAGTCTTTAGTCACGATTGTTTGAATACAACAGTGTTAAAACTTATGAGCACACTTTTCTCGACTGTACCCGACTTACATTCAAAATAAACCCAATTGGTCTCCCTTACGGCGGGTATATCTTTCTTAAGAGTAAAACGGGTCAAATACTGCACCGCTTGCTTATACTTTGCTAATATCCACGATTTTTTTTTGTATTATCCTAACTATTCGATCCGTCTTAAGTTTAAGACGGATGAACTCGTCTTAAATGAGAATTTGTTAAATAAACCAGATGATATTCACCAAAATTAACCAAATCTGTTAAAATCGTTTTTAATTTAAACAATCATTTCATTCAACTCTACATTGCACTTTTTTATTTTGTACACTATTTACAAGTGAGAAAAATACTCCAATTTTCTCTAAATATATAAGTGAAAATTATTTATATGAACTTTTATTTAATTCGTCTTTAGAAATACATTAAAAATATCTGGCTTTTATAATTTTTACAAGTAAATAGGCAACATTGCTAAAAATATTTATAAATGTAAAATACGGGTCGATAAATCTGAAAAATAAAAGCGTAATATTTATAGGGTACACATAAATACACTCCTAAAAAGTACCGGGACACTCCAATAATAAATAGTGGACAAAAATACCCTAAATTTCATAATAATAGCTGCATTTGACTTGAAGGAAATGAAAGGACAAATCGGCCATATAACATATAAATGGAGTGTCCTAGCATATTTTGGTAGTGTATATAGGGCCACCCTATTTATATGGTAGGAACACAATATATTCAAAACTCAAAACGCCTCTCCCACTTCCCCGTAAAACGGCCCACTTCCAAAACTGTCTGCATTCTTCCCCAATTTTAAACTTTTTCGCCATCGATTCAAATTTCAACCCTAATTTCTCCGTTCCTCAGCTATGGTAAGCACGATTTCCCTCTCAAATTCATTTCATTTTATATTTAATTGTCTCAGTTGTTTCCTTGCTACGATCTCGCGCTTTTCGATTCAAACAATTTGTTTTATCATTTCCAGATTTCTAATTTTAATTAATATCATTGGACATTATGATCGAGCTACATTCAATGTAATTGTAATTGTAATTGTATCTGATCTTGTTGGTTGATGATTATGATGAATGCCAAAGAACTTGCAGTGATCTATTGAAGATTTGCGTAGTTGTAGCAAATGTCATATAGGTTTTTGTTGATTTCTAGTTGCAGCAAACGCCACCGGATTCCCTGATTCCCACGTATTAATACTCGTATTCTGACTATTGTGATTGTCGGTAAAGAAGTATCCGTTTTACAGTGTATAAAATGCGTAGTAGTGCGTATCGTGTATATGTATTGTGTATTCGTACCACTGTGTATTAGGAATTAGGCAACTATCGGTGGAGCCTTGATAGTTTCATTATAGAGTTACATGAGAATTAATGATTCAATTGTAAGCGAGTCACAATTGACTTGTTTTTGAGGACATAGTCTAGATACTACATTGAGGTCTTAAGTTGTTTCTCACTTATGGTGCATATGGTGTTTTGTGTCGGTATGAGATTTTTTTTTATCAAAGTAGTCAATTAGTTACACAATGTATGAATGTTTTTTTTTTTGTGTTAAAATGTTCTGCGGCATATCCTTCGGCCCTCCAATAATTTGTTATGAGGTCATAGTACCTTGTGTGTGTATTGTGGCTCTTTAATGTACGCCAATGTGCCTAGATTATCCGTTGACAAGTGTTAAACGTGTAGCGATGCTTTGTATGAGCATATTTCTCGCAGTTCTACTATTTGGATTTTGTACAGCAACTGACATGTTGACATGTGTGTCGAGAGAATCTAAAGTCTAAACTAAGTGTGAGGATTTTTTTTAGATCTAACTGATACAAGATTTAAATAACTTCAATTGCTATCTTTTGCGGTTAGGGAAAATTGCCTGTTACTAATATACCAATTTCTGCTCATTGCTTCCCAATGACATTCTTTTTTTTTTTTTTTTTTTTTTTTTTTTTTTTTTTTTTTTTTTTTTTTTTTTTTTTTTCGCACTTTTGAGGGCCAAGACAGTTGTTTTAGTTGAAGTATTTAAATATCATAAAAGGATGAGGTGTTAAAAGATTAAGGCAATGACACATAAGATGGGACACGAAAGTGGGACAGAGGATCCAAACTCGTTTTAGTTGCTTATAGTGCTATGTTGTCTTTTGTATCCCCGTTTTAACGCTTTTATATTGGACAGAGATAGTGCTCTACGTTGTTAAGGTTATACTTGTTGAATGCTTGTTAAGTTGTTATCTTCTTTTAAGTGTTTTCCTTAAAATAACGCTACAGATATAGTCATTCTGTTTGTTGGGTATCTTTTGTAATTAGGGAAAGTTATGAAAGATTACCTTTGATTTCTGCTTATGAGTTCAAGATATGTATACGATTGGCCTAGGCACGGCTTAGTTTAGTCAAGACATTTACTTTCTGGCATGGAATATTTAGACTTCTGACCTTTCTTTTGTTAATTCATACTGGCTGAGCTTAATCACTTTTTGTTTTTGAACTTTATATAAACATTATTCTCTTCCATTCACTGGAATCATACCATTTGAATAAAATAATCCTTACATATATTCAATTCATGGTATGATTCCAGTGAATGGGAGGGAGTTTATGATAAGAAATATTGCATCACACAACATACTGTGGTTGACTTCCACCTTTGAAGAAAGGCATAAACCTTGCTTGGCAGATCTTGTATCTCACATTACGAGATGGCTAGATATGGGAATCCTTGGCTACCAAAAAAAAAAGAAAATGAGTAATATGGAGTAAATCGTTACATGAAAACTTTGTTATGCCAGAATTATGCTTTAGTTAGGTATTGTAATTTTTTTTACTTCAATGAGTAAATGGATTAAATGTGTTGAAGTTGGTTAGATTGAAGTCCTCTTAGGCTACATTGTAGGGAGAGTTTTGATGCTCTATTAGTAAGATATTTCCCTTTTAATCATTCTAAGTTGGACTTTGTGTAATCTTTGCATTTTTTGATTGTAGGATGGACATGATTCGGATGGTAAGCAAAATTCTGCAGACATGACAACTTTTGTAAGTTTCTTACAACTTCAATTTTATTTTTATTTTTGAACATCAGCAATTTTATTAGTCGGCTCTGTCTTAGCTCATACTATGCATCAAGTTTTGGCAATGCAGCTGTCCTCTCTTTTCTCCATAGTGTTATTTTATAACTGGCTGGGCTTATGTTTTATTTTTCTGAAAATTTTCAAATACTGACTCAATTCATATATTCAAATTGCTGTGCATGACGCCATGACGTCAGTTTTGAACAAACATGTTTACTCCACTTTTCTGACAGAGGACACTGTATTCTATCTCATAAAGACACTTAAAACATATAACCATCGCATAAAAAACCCATGAGTGCATTTTTTTTGTTTTAAGGCACTTTTAGATAATTATTCATCGGTCATCTATAATGCTCTTCAGTCCGTGTGATTTTGAGACCTATAGAGCTTTACCCCCTTTGTTTACTAAATTGTTTAATCTGCTATTCAGGTGCAAAACCTTCTTGCGCAGATGGTGAGTCCTGCTTATACCCTATTATTCCCGAATTCTGATAGACGATAGTCCAATATGGTAGGGCTTATTGACTTGATTTTTCTCTTGCAGCAAACTAGATTTCAAGCTATGTCTGACACTATTGTTACTAAGAATATCCTTTCCGTTTATTTATGTGAAGTACTTGATTTTCTCAATTCATGAACCTTAGCATGACTAATACTTTTGATTTTCGTCGCTATATCACACAAAGTCCCTTAACATGGGCAGTTAATGTGTGTATAAAACTTTCAGCTATTTATTCACTAAATTGGCCAGAATTCTTTTTTAATGTGGAGTAACAGTGACTTCTGCACTTCTCATTTTAACTTTCATCATGGGTCAATTGATGATGACAGTCTCCGAGCTAAATAGGTAGGGTTGTTCTTGTGCACATTTGACCACTTGACACTGCCATTTGCCGGAGCTCTTGAATTACTGGGATAGTGTAGTTAAACATTACTAAACAATCATATATTTATGTGTTAATCCTTAACTTCCTTTGCACTTGATGAGATGGGTAATCGTATCAATGAGCTTGAGCAGAGCATTAATGAACTGAAGGCTGAGATGGGAGCTGAAGGATCTCCATCACCAATGACACCATCAAAATCTAAACCAGCCGAAAGCAAATCACAGGAAGAGTCTGAAGAAATCTAAGTGAAGTTCGGTCAAGTTCCATACGTGTACCTGTTTTTCTACCCCGTACTTGAGTTGGAGATTCAAACTGAAAATATACTTTCTGGATTCTGATCACTAGGGATAGTTGTATTTAGACAATGCACGGTTTGGGTGCTGTCAGCTGTGTTTCTATGGCCTAACATTATTAATGAAAAGTTTATTAGTAAATGGAGTTTTAAGATATTATCGGTTTGTCCTAAGAAACAGCTTCACTAATCTCATTGGTAAAAGAAATGTCCAATTTTATGAGTTATGAAGCGAGTTTATAACTTGGAAGTGTTGGAACCTTAGAAGCTCACCCTATTTGCACGAAATTGAGTTTAGTTATTTATTTTCCATGCTGTCTTTCATTGACCATTTGCAACAATAGATTCTTAATTTCCCGAACGCCAAACAGTTTGAATGTGATAGCACGATATTAACATTGAATGAAAACATGAAACGAGGAAGAGAAGACCAGGTAGCTTAGCATTTATTTTGATACGTAACAGGAGCCTTCAACAGATGAGAAAAAAAAAAGAATAAATGTTTATGGCATCCAATTTCCTTGAGATCTGCATTAGAAGCTGGCACAAAGGCGAGCATCAGTCATACACAGTTAATACTCCGTATAATTTAACAAACTATCAAAATGCGAAAAGGTTAACCCAAAAGAATGTGGTAAGATAAGAGTAACAGCCTCATTTTTCAAGTTGGCTCAGCAAGTCCTCCATCGCAGGAAGCTCTGATGCAATTTGTTGCCAGTCGGGCATTCCCTGAAAAATGAACATAGACGAGTTAATGACTTTTAGTAGTCTGCCATGTAAAAAAAACTGAAAACACGCCTCAAATCTATGAAACAAGGGTTTCAAGAACAGAAGAAAATATTTTGAAGATGATAAATTCAAGATAAAACCTAATATAATAATTTCCTTTCTTTCCATTTCATTGATTTTCCAATGCGTCATTGGCGCATTTCGCCTGAAATTGTGTTTGTGGTTTACTTTAAATTTAATAGGAACTATTATTGACACTCCAAAAGGATATCAGTGATTCCACATTCCCACTAAATTCGGTCTATGCAGAATTGACAAATTCCAGAGCAAAGGGTATTATAGTCCAAGTGACTTCTTCATAACTGGAGTTATCAAAAACAGAATCATGTACAAGTCCATCACAAACTCACCCTGCCAGATCTGCGGATACGACCATCTAGGCGCAGTAATATGTACACGTCCTCACCAGGTGTAACTCCTTCAGATTTTTGTTGGTCCTTTATCCACCTGAAATACAGATATACCGATAAACAAACATGCACGTGCATCTCAGTGCAAACATGCTACTATCGTTTATTTGAGAAACTATTTTGGTTAAGCTTGTATGAAAGAAAATTTGTCTTTTCATTTCCCGCCAACCCCACTTGCTATCTGCACAAAAGGAAATAACAATTCACCCCCTAAATCTCTCCATCTAAGCAATGCTAGTCTCCTAAATCATGATGAAAGCCATCCATAGTAATTTCATTCTTATGGAAACTAACCATTTGATTACACTCCAAAAGAATTTGACAGTCATGGAAGAATAAGAATTTTGCAAATTTTCGACAAATCAATGATCACTAGCTTTACTCCCAAATATCAATCCAGAACAATAATAAAAACTTGGAATACGGAGATGAAACGTTAGCTTCAAGCCTTCAAGTGGAAGAAGGTGACATTCTTACAATGCTAAAGTGATGGCAGGAAGGCCAATAACGCAAAAGCCTACAAAAAATGCATTAAATCATAATTTCATCATTTTTTTTACGATCAATTTTCTTAATCTCGATTCAATTTCCATGGAAGGGGGTGGTGTCATTTGTGTACGGGCCCAGCTGACGTTGACTATGGCAGTCTACTATAACCAGATGATCTCACAAAGACACATCTTCTATCACCAGCGTTGTTTAAATTAAGGTTCATTAGAAATTATCAGAAATAGAATTTTTAAGATACAAATCGAAAGCAGCGTATGGATAATTGGAATTATATCGCCCAACTAAGCTTGAAAGGCATGTGAGAGTGTGACGCAACTGTCATGGAAAACCAGAAAAGTCACCTTTCCCATTCTCCTGGAGACACCGCCTCGGCCTTGAACCGAACCTCAGCTTGCAGCTTTGATTTTGCAGTTACAGACTGAGCTCGTTTCTCAAATTCATCCTGCCACGAATACAAGAACATAAAATATACTGGTGTTTCGGATTGTCAAGAACATAATGGGAACACATTTTTGTAATTACTGGATGTCATGGTCAGGACATAGCTAACAACTTAACATTTACAATATCGCTACAAAGGCAGAATCAAGTTTAATATATTTTTCCATTAAAAACTACTTAATTCGACTCTTTGAATTCGTATCATTTGCTTTTGCAGAAGAAACAGAAGTAGTCTTCTTGCTTTCTAAGTTCAAATTCCGAAATCTGACACATCTCCTTTTCCTCACGTAATCATTGTTGTTTTTAAGGGTACTCTCATAGACTCACTGTTTCAAAATTTTCTCAAAATGGATATTGCAAAATCCAAAGAAGCGACTGAAAGGGAAGTAGTAAGAGATCAAGTAATTGAAGGGAGTAGTAATTCATAAGTAAGATTTGTAAGAAACCTCACCCCTATAGAAGGAAGAGCAGTAGCAGTCTTCTCAGAACTCCCAAAGCCTTTCTTCACTACTGGAGCTGCCTTGCCTTCACCCCAAATGACAGGAACTAAAAGAACACCTCTTCTAAGGAGCTCAGTCCTAAACTTTTCGGCTTTTCGCATTGCCAATGAAACACTCTCCTTTCTCCCAGCCAGAATTACCTAAATGTTCCGCTAATAAAAGGAATATTAGAACACACGTAAGGATGTATAACAAGAAAAATGATTAGCTCAAAATGAAGACTTTTTAAGAAAAAATCATATTTTAAGAAAATTTATCATTTTCGAAACTTGTTATGAGATGCTCTCTGTCTCAGAGGATAGTTTACGTATTTAGTTTGGTCTGTTTCATATAGTTTACATTTCGTTTTAGCCATGTGTTGTGTGGTGGAGAGTGAGTGCTGGACTATTGAGTTCCTACTTCATATGCATGTGCATCCATTAAAAAAAAAAATCGATCCAGAAGAAAACGTAAACTATTTGACAAGACCGGAGGAGTAATAAAAAGGCATATAAACTCCAGTAGACTTGTGCTGCTATAAGAACCCTATAACGCAAGTATCTGATAGTGTTCTTAAAAACAATCCCTTTTTAAGCTCATGGCTGAAATATCTTAAAATGAATAGTGGGTCACATTTATCATCATGCACTTAGTTTACTTTGCAAAAACAGTTTTGTTCAAGAAATTATTGAATGTGAGAATATATGATAATACATTCAGCACTAACCGGTCTTGCAGTATCTCGCAGCTGCACAAGTTCCACCACGCGGTTTGTAGAAAGCCGTAATGGTAACCTTGACAGAGTTTCATTTCGAGAAATTTGCGCTAGCTGCTCCTCCTCTTTCTTATTCTCCCACAAAAATAGTGCCACCAGAACCACAAAACCTGCACATTGCTGATTTCACAGCTACATCATACTCAAGGAACATGTTGATACTTCACATCAAAAACAGATTTATGGAAATCATTCACAGAGATTTGCTTTAGTGGTAAGCCAAAACCACTACCAGACAGCATATAATTTCTCTCCTGAGTTACCAAGTGCAAAAAAAAAATACAGTGTATATTAGAGAAAAAAAGATGTCTAACCTCCAATATTAATGCCTGCATTTGTAGCAGTGTTTACAAGATCAGGAGCATTATCTCCTCCTTGAATAGCAAGGATTAACCGTGGTATTGTAAAAAAAGTTGAAATTCCTGCAGCTGCGGCAAAAGCCACATAAAAGAATCTTCTAACTCCACGGAATGGAGCTTGGACTTCACTAATGAGCTTGAGGTCTCTCCTGAAACTATAGCCTATATCCTCACCACCAAGTCTTGCCTGCATTTGGTTAAAAAAGTACGAATATGTGAGAGCCGTCACAAATTAAGAAACCAAGCTGGTAATGAACCATATCCTGAAAGTCTGAAACTAGTATTCCGTCCATTCACTCCTACTACATTCGATATGGTGCATAGCAGGGTAAATGTGTCAAGTTCATGGACACTTTACGAAAACGAAAAGTGAACCGAGCGAGTATATGTGAGGTCCATTGTCCATACAAACAATAAAAATTCAAAAAGAATCACAAAAGCTTGCCATTGACCTCTTCTTGCAACTCCTTGAATTCTGGTGTTGCTCTGAATGAAGCCAAGTCTGGATCATTGAGGATGGTACCAAATTTGAGATCATATTCTTTAAGAGCAGTGCGCAAACACTCAGCAGCTTGCTTTCCTTCACCCCTACCTCAAGGAGAGAGGATACTAAAAATGTCAGCTAGCTGATGCATCGATATATACTTGTAAGATGAAAACAGAAAATAAGAGAGTTGACTACTGAAGGTTAATTGGTGTAGGAAGCAAGAGACTGGGTAGATTGAACCCATTGTTTCAGAAAGATGTGGATACAACACACATAAACGTGGCTAAAAATACAAACAGAGTTTGAGTTTCAGGTTTTGATTATTGTTTCCTATTTCATATACTACAAAATGGACACCTCCAGTACAAAAACCAATTATATGAGGTTTATCTTGGAATTTCGAAGTACATTGTAAATTATTAATAATTATCAATATCACTCAGTAAACAGTCAATATAAATCCCCAAACATAATTGATAGCCAAATGCCTTTCTAACTATATTTTACAAATGTACACTACACTTATCGTATAGTGCCTGATCATTGATCAAGTCAATGACAATCTTTGAGTAGATTGCGGATATAGTCCAGAAGCAACATAGATATCTACCTGTAAGCATGACAACATGCTTTATTGTAAAGTGCTGCTTGAGATTCCATAACATTAGGATTCAAGGTAAGGGCCACATCGAACTGTTCTAGAGCTTCTCTAACCTGCAAATATTAGTAACAAATAGGTCAGAAACAGAATCATAGAAAATTCCGTTCAAGATCAACGTGATCAACAAGATACAAGACCTTTCTAAAATCAAATACACTAACAGCAATGGGCCTTGGTCCCAAATGAACCGTCATACGAAACAGTCAATGCGAAGTGGAAATTACGTACACGGAAAATCTAAAGAAAAGCGAAAGAGATGGAAGTGGGAGAGAAAAAAGTGAGAACAAAAGTGTGAAGACTTAAACAATAATGTCGGGGAAAGCTTAGAGGAGATGCAAACGACAACAAGATGTGTGATAAAAAACAAAGGAAAAGGTATTAGGGTGTGCTTGGATAGGGGGATATGGAGGGAAAGGGAAAGGGAGGGAAAGGGAGGGAGGTGCTTTTTTTTTGTTTGGTTAGCAAGATGAAGGTGGAGAGATTCGAGGGGAAGAAAATTGGATCCCACTATTTCTCAAAAATTAAAATCTCTCCGACAAAGGAGAGATTCGGAGGGAGAACTTTCCCCCTCCCCTCCTTTTTCTGTTCCTCCTTCCTTCTCCCGTCCCTTTTTCTCCTCTTTTGCTATCCAGATAAGGCCTTAGGGAAGAGAACAAAGAATAGATGCAAATACGAAGAAATTTGAAAAATGGCTGCAAATTTATAGATTGTTCAAGATGCCTGATCTAACAACACAGTTCTCCCTCTGCCTTGGCCATTTGTTAACGTATTTCATTATGGGATATCTCTACCTATTTTGACAATACTGTTGGTCTGTAAATTGATTCGTCCACTTTACAGTTTGATTGACTTCTCATCCAGTAACAATAACCATAATTGTTCTCCTCCATACTCATTGTCTTAGTGTAAACAACAACGGTAAACATATGCCTAAGACAGAGTCGCAGACTTAATGTATCTGTTGTAGAAGATAACACATACCCTTCCTTGCCTATAAATAACACATCCTACATTCCCACAGCGTATGAATCCTTTGTCCCATTATCATGTCCCGTATTGTGTTCCACTACCTCTCCTTTTGACAAATCACCCTTAATCTTGCAAAAAAATTGCGTAAATCATAATAATTGGATGACGTGTCAGAAGCTAAGGCAGTGGAACACTAATTCACTGATTACCTTTCCATGTTTCGAAAACTTCAGCATAAAAACTTATAGAGCACTTATCTCTATCAATATACAATTGCTAGTAATAAAAAGCACATTTTTCTGACATACTTTAGCAGTATCTAAGGTTTCAAACAAGGCAAATTCTCATTTCAGACCGGCCTTTTCCGTATGTAATTAAGACGGAGAAAATGTCGCCATTTTGTAAAAAGTAACCATTTAATGACAAAATGTTACCGTTTTACATCCATCTTAGACGTGTTGAACAGGCAAACTGGCAAAGGGTATCTAATTTCATCAATTATACACAGCTTTCATCAAATTTTCAGCACAAAATTCAAAAATTTAAACTACCCATTTCAAAAATATCATCAATACAGCAATGAATAAACAAAAATCAAGTAACCCAGATCAGAAAACCTCATAATATTAACAATACAAAAAGAAAGAAAGAAGAGAAACAAACCCTTCCTTTGGAAAATAAAGAAAGACCCAAATTAACACATGATTCAGCAGTTTCAGAGGTAGTTTCTTGTGATGATGATGGTGAAGAAGAAGAACAAGTAATGTAAGAAAGTTGGAGCCTTTTTTGGGCAGCTGAAGAAAGTTGAATCCATGTTTTTGCTGTAGGTGTAAAGGTTAAATCTTGGGGTAATTTTGATAAGGAGAAGACAATTTGGTGTGGATATGCAAATGAAGTGAGTGCCATTGCAAGATTTGAGCAAGATTTGAGTGATTTTCTAAGGGGTTTATGGTTGGTAGATTGAGATCACTCTATCAACAATTACAATTGTGATTGTCAGTTTAAGTCAGTCTTGTGGATGGTAGTCCTGAAAATGCGACCTGGTCGGATCGGGTGTGATTCGGGTTATTTTTATGTCGTTAGTTACACAAATTCTCATTCAAGACGGACACTATCCGTCATAAGCTGAAGACGGATAATGTCCCTTTCACAATATGTAAGTGACACTATCCATAGGGTGCTCTATTTCTCCTCCACTTGCCCTCCCACTTGTCTTTTTGTGAGAGGAGCACTATCCGTCTTCAGCTTGTGACGGATAGTGTCCGTCACAAGCAAGATGCTTTGCGTTCGTTAAATGCTACGGATCTAGGAGAACATTTTTTAAATGATTTATCAATATATGAAAACTAGTTTTAATTCAGTGCAAAATTGCACGAGATTGTATATTCAATAATTTGATTAAATGTATCAATTTCACATAATTACGATTCAAAATACTAGTATCTCCATCATCCTGCTTATACTAAAACAAAAAGAAATCTCCAATATTTTCCGTCTAAATGAAAATACTCTATAATTGGGCTTTTCTTTATGTCATATCTACAATCTACAATTGGGCCATGTAGTTTAATCATCTACCTAATAAAAGAAAAAGTGATTTCTATCATTTTCCCGCCAAAAAACATATTCTCAAAAAATGAAACTAGTGATAATTATATCTATTCACAAAATGGGTTGTGCTTTTTCACATACGAATTTTACTCTTTCACATACGTTTTTTACGATTATAACCTTGTCATTTATCCCCTCTCTCAATTGATTTTTTTCTAACTCC
>VHZZ01029913.1:0-15247 GCA_009801015.1 Silene noctiflora
TTAGTAAGGTAAAATAAAGTCACAAAATGGGTTAAACAAAGGACCAAAAACCGGTACACACTACATAAAACAAATGATGTGATAATTTGTATTTTGGTATTTTATATTCTAATAAAAACATAATGATGGTTTTAAGAGGTAGGCATGCAAACCTATTATCTTGAGAAGATAAAATAGGTTAAGCATGCGTGGCCTTCCCTCTCCCAAGTGTGCCGGTCCAACCATCCAAATAAGAGAATTGTTTTCTCTCTTATTTTCATTCATTCATTCACTTCATAATTAGATTAGGGTTTTTGTGAAAAACTTGATATTCTCTCTAAAAATAAAAAGATTAGATCTAACATTTTTAGGTGTTCATTTTTACTCAAATAAACCGTAACATCCATACTATAGTAGTATTGATATTTATTTGATATTTAAGGTCCTCTCTTACAAGGACTAGTTAAAGCCGTGTACTAGAGATATAGACGATTCTTGTCTTGGGTTTTCTCCGTTAGAGGGTTCCTAATCTTGGGGCCTTAAGGAGGATCATCCTTGTGATTATAGCTCAAGAACAATACCAAGTAGGAGACTTGGATTGTGCCCTTTGGCCGAAATAATTCTATGTAAGTGACATATTCTTCCTAATTTGGTTTTTGTTGTGCATGCATGAAGGTCCTAATGATTAAGTTGTTAATCTATAAAAATAGTATGTTCACATAGTGTATGTGAGTTTCCTTCAACTTTGACTTTCACCTGTCCAAGCTCAGTCAAAATGGGGGCTCTGTAGATACCCGTATCTGTCGATACTGGCATTTATAGAATTCTCATCAAACACCCGATGATGATAGGACAACATGTACTTCAAAGTTGGTCATATCGTTATTTCAGTTCGTTTTACGATGTAAAAGGGACGTTGTCGATGAAACGTTTTATTAATGATATTTTTAAAATGTTTTATTCGTTTGTTTTAATTTAAATGAAATTTAAATTAATTGTTTCAAATTCATTTTATTTATTTAATTTGAATTTATTTTATTTATAATATTTATTTTATTTAAAATAAAATATTTATTTTATTCAATTCTTAAATTTCATTGGAAAAATCGAATTTCAAAAGTTTCAAAAAACGAGTTAAAAACTCGAAGGAATGGGTGTTTTAAAGCTCGATTTTAGCTCGATTTTTAAGCACGTTTTCTTTGCGATTTAGCACGAACTTCGAGTAGGCCGACCCAACTACCCATCCAACCCATTGACTCAGTTTCGACTCCATTAACCAGAACCAAGTTCGATCTCAAAACACCCAACACAACCAGCCCCTTTAAACCGTGTTAAACAGCCCCAAACCCAACACCTTTTGCACAACCCAAACACCTCCAATTCGACCTCCCTCTAGCCCACCCAAACTACCAATGTCTAGCCCACACAACCACCATTACTTGGCCCCATAACCACCACCTAAGCCCGTCAAAATACTTGCTTAAACCAGTCCACAAACAAGCGCATACAAAGCCCGTTTGCACTCTATTTTTTAGTGAGTTTTCGAGCCAAATTCGAAGCTCAAATCCTCCATTCTAAGCTTCCCCACTTACCTAAATTGATAATACTACCTTTTCCCCTAAGAAAACTAAGAAAACCCTATCCCAATCCCTTGAAAACTGAGTCCAAACCCCACACAAACAGAAACATTCCAAAACCGAAACCCTACTTCAAACCCTATTTCTATCCATATAAATACCCATATACTTCGACCATTAACAACCCTTAACACCCGTTAGTAACCATACATATCATTCACAGCATACACGGCCAAACCCTGGCATAAAAACCCTAAGGAGAAGCCTAGACAAATGCACGAAAATAGGGGCAACAACCTCTGTTTTCTTCTTTCTGCCTTGTTTTCTACCTCATTTTTCGTGCTCAATTATTCTCAAAACTTCTGATCTATTTCGATATTCACAAAATTCATACTTTCTAGTTTCTAGAACATCTTTCAAATATCGTTTTGGTTAATAAACGAAGTTGTGGTAAACATTCAAAATTGGCTGCTCAAGTCGGTTTTTTCGAACGTGTTATTCAATTCCAATTTTGCAAAATTCAATTGTTTTTGTCGGCGACGGCCCCTCGGGATAAAACCTTACAATAGATTACGATCTAAGATATCGATCAACGATACATGTAAGTTGAGGGTGCCAAAATTCCTTCCTTTTCCCTTTTATTTCGTTTTTTATCGTCTTTTTATTATGTACTTTATTTTTCGTTTTTTTATCGTTTTATTTGTATTAATGAACGATGTTTATTATTTTGTCGATATTAAATGAAGGAGAATGGTATATGTTTTATGTATGTGTCGATGGATGGCCTATATTTGTGTTTGGATTTTTTTTCTATAGGATGGATTATTCTGCGGACAATTGCGTTTTGTTTATAACATGTTTTAATTGTTTTAATCGTCAATTTAATTCGTTCTTGTTTAAATTAGAATAATTTGAGCATGATATGGGTAGATCTATGTTTAAGCCTGTTTTAATATGTTTAAGTTTGTATCTTTAATTATTTAATCATGTTATTTGATTTGTTTAACATGTTTTATTTAATTAGTATGTTTTGTTCAGTTAATTAGCATGTTTGATCTAGTTATGAAATAATTAGGTTAAGGATCGACTTATTTGCTAATATGTCCTATTTCTCGGTTTTTATGGTCTTATTAATGTTTTTAATTTGACTCATATGATTTGTTTCACATGCTTGTTTAATTAATTAGATTAATTAATTAGAATTGCATGAAATCGCGTAAATTAGAATTGTTTGCGTCGGTCTATATTTTGATATGTGTGACGTGTGTATCACCTGTTCATTAGGCTAGAATTGGTCTAATTTTATGTATGTTTAATTTGTCTTACATGTTAGAATTGCATGTTTAATTTTAATTATTTTAATTAATAATTAATTGAAACCTTTTAACATGTTAATCGATTTTCATGAGTTTTACTAGACAAGTTTGTTTATGAGATAGATTAATATTGTGTGATATGATCTGGGTTGTTTTAGATATTAAATTAGTCTTTCCAATTTGTCTTAAGCATGTTTAGCTATTTATGAAATAACTAGTTTAATTATATGCTTAATTGTTTATCGTATGCTTTGAATTATCGCATGTCACTTGAATGAAACCCGAATTGACCTAGATTAGGCCATGTATGACCCACGTGAGACCGTGAGGCCTCAAGAATCTTTTCGTAAGGGCACAGTTTTCCGTCTTACTTGTTCGTCCCTTTGTTTGCAACTTTGTATGTTTAATTGTTATTTGCTTTATCACAATTATGGAAATGAACTAACAATTAATGCAGCATCGCTAGAGTAAGAATTCTCTAATCCCTCTTTTAATGTTCTATTTATGATTAGAATAAGATAAACGAACTTCATATGCTAAAATAACTTGAAAAGTTTAATTGCATTAAATCGACATAGAATTAATATCATATGTTAGGGTTTAAAACAACGATTGCATAGTCGCATGTGATACATAGCCAAATAGCCATTGTTTTGCTTAGTAGAGACCGTTATTGCAACAGCCGGGGTTGGGTGTTAATTAATGAAATTAATCAAACTTCCGAACACGTAATCTCACAAGGACCTAAATCTCTAAAATTTGGTTTCTAAATTCCATTTAAAAGTTTAGTGGCGACTCTTTTCAAAAGGCTTAAATGTTTTTATGAAATAAAGGCATTCTCGTGGGCGATTTCCCTCATCCACACTTGGTATAGTGTATGGCTACACTTTACTCCCGAGTAGACCTTTATCAAGTCCGGTGATCGTATCACGCATCTTGAGGTTCTCGTAGGGGTCCCACAATAACCAGGTATTACAATCTTCCCCCCTTAAAATGAATTTTATCCCTGAAGTTCGCCTATCTCCCTCTCCTCTCTATGCTTTCTCGATTCTCTTCCCGTCTCCCTACCGACTTTCAAGTCTTTCTCTTTCCGAACACTTATTATCCTCACGCCACTTACGCTCTCATCTACCTCACTTGACTCGTTCTTGTTGTAATCCTTACTGAGTATGCTCATTCACTTATTATTATTATTTCCTCTTTAAAATCCCATTTGTTACAAGTTGGGTGTTGCTTTTGGTTTATGCTGGTATCTGGTCAAAATATTGATGGTAATAGCTCAATGATGAATGTACCTAAATGGTTTGAGAGCAATTGCTATATTTTTTTTTAGAAAAAATTAAGGTAAGTGGCCATTTAGTTGAACTACTCTTACCACCACATGGTGTACCAATGAATGGGTGTGTGTGCTTATCCATTTCACTTGCAGTAATAAACTCAACCATTTTGTTTGAGAGCTCAATGATGACTTTAGTTTTACTTGTGTTAGAGTTGTGTTTGTTGTTTAATGGACGTAGCATGGTCTACCTTCATTGGGTGTATGTGTAGGAGGCATTAGTACTCTACATAACTCAATGATGAGGTCAATTAGGCTTGAGAGTTGATGTAAATTTTCTTTGCTGAATGAAGATTGTGTAATTTTTTGGCTGTTATGTGTAATTATAATGACGGTAGTTGCCTGAAGAGATTAAATGTTGTTGGTTAAATACCTCACTGAGGTCTATTTTGGACTGAGAGGTGGCTCAGTGATGATGATACCCTACTAGTTTGAGAGCATTTTCTATTTTAAACATTTATAGAAGATAAGTGGCCATTTTGAGGAAGTACTTAAGCAACCACATGGTCAACAAATTAATGGGTGTGTGTGCTAAATGATCTACATTGCAGTAATAAGGCATACACATGTTCTAGTAGTCAATTATAAGGATTGTTGCCTAAATCATTACTGTTATTTGATGGAGTTGATGGAATTAGTATGGTCTACATTCATTTTGTGTGACACAACTCAATGATGATGAGGCCACATTGGCCTGAGAGTTGACGTAAATTTGCATTAAATTTATCTGTCTAGCATACGAACTTTAAACTGAACTGAACTTAAAACTTAAAAGTAAACATTCCTTTCATTGCATTAGATTGTGTTGCATTACATAACATTGCATTGTTCATAATTTGATTACAAGTTAAACATAACTTAGAATAGAAATGTTTATACTCTAAACAAATTTCATAAACATTGAACAACCTAATTCACATCTTAGATTTTCTAAACTACTAATGTTTGAACATTGTAACCTAATTCTAATTCACCCATCAAGTACTCTAACCTTTCTATTTGACCTATTCCTTGAAAATACCCAATGCATTCTCTAACCAATTCTTCATTAACCTCCAAATTTCTTGGTAATATGCCAAGGGCAGCAAGATGACCCTTTCTTCATACGGGGGATTGGAAAGTCATTATGTCCCTTATCTTTCATAATCTCAACCATTACTGATTGTAATGTTAGAAAAATGTTGTTGAGTTTAGTTGGACTATAATCAACACATGCTTGCATAACTGAATTCACTAGTTCATCAACTTATTTTGCTGCTTTCTTTGATTGTAAGGACAGCAATGCCCTAAAATATCAAAGGTCATTACAGTTCAAGTCTTGTGAATTATAAGGTTGGAAAATTAACACAATCTTAAAAACAATCTGTGTTCGCACCATCCATGAAATATGGATCATTGTTCTTTATATGAGACCTTGTGATAACCTAGGTAGCACGGACACTCCTCCTAACTAGCCGTCCCGTGTCCGACACCGTGTCGGACACACGGACACCCGACACTCGTCGGACACACGCCTATAGTTAGACGAGGAATAAAATGTCAAAATAAATTGATTAGAAGATGGGTTTGGATGGGAAATGAGAATTATTTATAGTCAAGGTCAAATTTTACCTTCACTTATGTAAATTTAATATCAAATACATTAAAAAAATGAAATCATACGCTATTTATAATCATAAAATATATATTTTATTAAATTTTAATAGCGTGTCCCGTGTCCTAAATTTCATAGGATGCCGTGTCACGTGTCCGTGTCGTGTCCGTGTCCATGTCCGTGTCCGTTTTGGTGCTACCTAGGTGATAACTTGTATTTTAGTGTCATTTTAATCATAATTTAACCTTTTATTCAAATCTATTTTGTGTGCTTTTATTGACTAAATGACTCATTTTACTAATTAATTAGAAGCTTGTAATTTTATTATATTTATTACAAATAATTGTTATTATTGTACAATTAGTTACTTCGTCTTGTTATATTGATTTTGTAGGTATTGATTAAGGAATAAAGACGGAAAATCGAGTTGCAAATGAATGAAGACGGGTCTATGCAAAGTCTCAAATATAGCAATGTCAATTTTGACTTGAACCAATTCCAATTATGCACCAATGTACACTCCTACCAATCCATGGTCCTTACCATTGCCCTTCACCAACAAGCAGCATGAGCATTGAGCCATATAACCATTGACTTCCGTTCACCAAGCTGCCACCATTCGCAACAGCCGCCTCGTCCACTCCGATGAGCCACCTTCAACGAATTCCAAGCCTCTATAATCACAATCTTCATCAACCATCTTCACCATAATACATCTCGCCCAATTCACCATAGCTTCACCTCATCTCGCCATCGACACCGAACATCAAGTGCAATGCCCCAGCATTTCAGCATCCCGATTAAGCCACCATGGCTCGAGCTTATGCCCATATCTCCGCTCGATATGAGCTAACCACCATGAGCAGCCACCTTCAAAACCCGCATCACCTTCCTCAAACACCAAGCTCCACAACTAGCAACAACATCACGGCAACGGTCTCAATCCACCCATATACTCTGACGTTCACCATCACCATTACTTTACTTCACGACCACCAAATTCGTCCATAAAAATCAGCCATCATCAAACCAATTCAGCGAACCACGCACCAACTTGGATCTCTCCGACATCGATTGCATGACCACCTTGCATCATAAACCAATTCTCCCATGTTCATCCATTCAAACAACCAACACCTTCAATACGAATCACCAGCCGCCCGACCGGTTGCCTGCCAACCGGCTGGTGGTCATTTTGGGAGCCGGCCACCTGGCTGCCGCCCCACCAACCGGATGCGACAACATTAATTTCATGCTCTTTTGTGTGTTGAGCTCGGTGCCGGTCACCAATACGGCTGTCGGGCAACCGGCCTTGGGCCCCTTACTGATCATTTTCCTCATCTGCCACGACTTTCATTCCAAAACACAAACAAAAGTCACCGCGGCGTGAGCTTGTCCCGCAATTCAGTTTGACTCGGTTTCGAATCAAACACTCAACTCACCTGATCCCCACACCTCTTCCGACAACAGCCTACAGCTACCCTTCGATTCATTCTCAGCCTCAGACCCGTGAGCATCAATTGCATCCACCAACAGCACCACAGCGCCATTCGAACCACCAGTCAAGCGGTCAAGCTCAGCATTCGTGCGTCGCCAATTCGCCACTGCTCTCTTCGTTGAATCTCCTTCCTTTAGATTGAAAGTTTGGTTCTATTATTTGAGTCTTGACCAATTAATGTCGATTTTGCCCTTGATTTATTCATCCTTTATGTTTATTTAAGTAAGGGTAGTGTGGTATTTTGAGGGTCCCTTTTCTTATGTTGTAGGAGTATAAATGCCAAGAGGAACATTTGGAAAAAAAGCATTAGTTTTAGACGCATCATTTTTTTTAGTAAGGGTAACTGAGAAATAAAAAGATAAACCTCAATTTTTTTTATTGTCCTTCCCTCATTTTTAGTTTAATTAATTATTTAAAATTCAATTAAAGTTTTGAGCTTTTGTAATCCGTCTTCTGGATCTATAAAATTCCTAACCTCTTCTTTTATACGGTATAATTTTCTTCCCTTCTCTCATCTTATTGTTGTTATTTCATGTTTTTGTCAATTAGTTAGATTTAGTGTTTAATTTATTTAAAGTTTCAATCTTTCTTGCTTTAATTATGTTTATTTCATATTTAAGGTTAGTGGATGTATTAGTTATTGTTAATTTAACTATGTTAGAGTACTTTAATAGTTAAGGGTTGAGGGTTAGTGTAGAAAAGTTATAGTCTTGAATTGGGTAGTTGTTTTAAATGTTTGTTTAATTTGATTATTGTTTATTATTAGTTTTGTGACACTAATGATAATTAGTGTACTTAATTAAGCCGAAGAGAGATCCTTGGTTTGATTAGTTTAATTAATTGATTATGATTGTTAAGTTAATATAAAGATAATGAGTTAATGTATTAATTGGGAATTTAATTGGTAGTTTGAAAGAACGTTAATTTGAGACCCTAATCGACAATAATTACCTTACTTAATGTGCTAATTGGTTATTTGGGAGAACACTAATTAATGTTATGTTCCCCTTTTAATAGACCAACACTTGAATACATGATACCCCCACTACCCCTAACTCCCTTAATTTTTCGTTTCTTATCTATTTTAGTTATTTATTTCTATTTCATTATCTTAGTTAATTTATTCATCAAATTAACTTTTATCCGACTAAACTAGAACTAAAACGAGACTTTTAGCCTAACCCTACCATCCTTGTGACCGACCTCGACTTACCCAACTATACTAGTTAGGTATCGAGTTATAAATTTATTTGATAAGGGTGTGACGACTTTACCCTCATCACCTTGCATTATCTTGTATGAATATGTGTTACTTACTCCTTCAGGGCATTTACTCTTGATAGCCGCTATGACTTGTTCTATAATTCATTCTCTTGTAACTTGTTTTGTGATTGAGTCAATTGACTTTGTCGCTAGAGTTCTCCTTGGTCTGATCTACTTGGCCTTGCTATTAGTTGTTGTTTTGTGAAAGGAAACATACCAATTTTCCCATCAAAGAGTAACCGCCCATCTTCTGATAGTGGCCTACTAACAACACACATAAACATTACTTTTGTGAAATACCTCTTTGATTGTCAGCTCCTATATGGCAGCCCCTCCCCATCAACCACATAAAACTTGTTACCACCATAGGTTATGTAAAACCACTTCTCATCCATGTGGATTATGTTGCTCATTTCAGCAAATGTGGATTATGTACAACCTGTTCAACCACTAAACACTTCAAAGCATGTTTCAATCTTTGGTACTTGTTTACGTCTGTGAGTTGAGGATGTAATGGGCTTGAATGTGGTTTAAGCAAACCTTCATTCCTCCATGAATGGACTGTGCTCACTGAAACTCCTTTGTTTTCTGCAACCCTTTCCATGGTGTCTTTAAGAGACCAATTCAATGCTTTAATTTGCTTAATATAAGGTAGTGTTAGTTTCCTATTTTTGTTGCCTATTCTTTTGCTCTTCACATCTACCATTTCACCTAATGCTCTTGGTTTATTTGCAAGTTTCCGAATGTTTGAGATTGTTCTATCCTTAACATTAAATCTCAGAGCTGCTTCCTTCAATGTACCATGGCTTAGCTTCCCCTGTTTTGACTTTTGAGGCAAGTATATGGCCACTTCTTGCCTTCCGGATTATGAAATGCACTTGGCTCCCATTGCTAAATGAAGATTCAGTAATTTATTGGCTTATTGGTTGTGTAATTTTTAGGCTGTTTTGTGTCATTTATTTGGTTGAATGAAGAAGTGTGTAATTATTTAGGTAGAAATCAGATTTTGTAAAGGCTGAATGAAAGTGTGTAATTATTTAGAGAGAAATCAGATTTTGTAAAGTTGTAAGTGTACTTGCTGATTTGATGGTTTTTGGGGCGAAATCTTATTACAACTTCATTTTGTGGGGTCTTTAAAACAGTTGTAATTTTTGGTGGGAGAATTAGTTCCCTAATTCTATGTTTAACACCGCTTGATGTACTCCCTAATAAAGCAGATTTCATGTACAATTGTCCTTTTAATGTTTTTTTTTAACATCTCCTTAAAACTTGTGCAAAAAACATACTTGTAGTGTGGACTTGAATAGAGAGAGTAACTCAAAATAAAAGGTGAACGAAAGAGATTCATACCAAACTTGTAAAGAGAGTAAATCTAGAAGTTGATTACATGAAGAAGAAATCTTGAAACCTGAATTAATGAGCTAAATTGATTTCTAATCTAGACTAATGGAGAGAACAATAAGACAGAGACCCTAAAAAATAAATCTGAAAATATTCTACTCTAAACTTAAGTCAGTGCCCCCCTTTTTCTAATCTGAAAAACATACTTGTAGGATAGTAAGATAGATAAATAAACTATAAACACAAAATCATAACAATAAATAAAAGAAATAATTGATAGGAATAATATTACCTTTGTCTACTCTTCCTAAAATAGTCTCACCTTTTAATAATCCAAAAATAACCCCACCTTTATAGTATATCTTATTAAAATAGGTCATTACTTATTAATGACAGGTAATACTTTTATTTTTTTGATTTCTTGTCTATGTTACCCATTTTAACATCTCAACTCTCTACTTATTTTACTTCGGAATTACTTTTTCACATACGGACTTTACTCTTTCACATACATTTTTTCATTAACTTTCCATATCATACCCTTTTTCTAAACTTAAACAAATTAACTCTCATACGTTTCATTTTCCCCAAAATCAAATCTAATTGTTCTAAAATTGAAACAATGTATCATAATCTAATTGCTCTAAGAATAATGGAGAACAGTGACACTGTGCTATATAATCAAACAATAAAGAGTAAAGTGGAATCGTACGAACRRAGCAAATGYATTCTCGCATTCTCTSTTGGACAAGTTCTTTAGTACTACGTATTATGGTGCCTGCAATATTGTTGAATGAAGAATTGAACGAAGATCTGGACAAATTCCATAATAATAATAATAATAATAATGGTAGTGGTGGGCTGGGGAAGAAAGATGTGCAGGAGGGAGGGTCGGGGAACGGTGACAATTAGGTGGTCGGACAGTGGGAGAAGGCCGGGAGAGGGGAGGCCGGCTAGCGGTAGTCGGTTTAAGGGAAGCAAAGATCGGCCGAAGCATGGTCGGTCGGATTACAACTCGACCCGAGTAAGGGCAGACAAAGTGGTTGCCGTAGGGAGGTGAAGGGAAGGTTGGTGAAAGAAAATAAATTTCGTGGGTGATGAAAAATGACAGGGGTAAATTAGTAAAATTCGTATGTGAAAGAGTAAAATCCGTATGTGAAAAAGTACGACCCTTTTACTTTTAGTTTTAATTGTAATTGATTCCTTTCATTTTCTTTTTCCACACCCTCCTTGCTTTCTTTTACGAATGTTCTACTTGAATATGATCTTCGTAAAAAGTTTTTAATCAAATAATAATAAGAATAATAATTCGTCTTACTTGTGAGGATCACAAGCTCTTGTGACGGATTTAGCCTGTCACAAATGAGAATTTGTGTAAGAATAATACGTTCTTATAAGGATAAATTTCTTTTAATTTAGGAATTGTATGTCAAAGTTGGATTTTGATAAGTGTAGTAAAGCAATTTTCAATGTTGTTGAAAATCGAACTTCTTATAATTCCCGTGGGTTAGAGTAGTTAGCCTGTTAATGATGTACAAAGCGTCTCCCTTGTGACGGACGCTATCCGTCACAAGGTGAAGACAGGCCAAAAAACTACCATATTGGCTAATATGGGTATAAGGTTGGTCAAGTAAGTACCTTATATGTATTAATTAATTAGTGTTGATGATATGACATCTTAAATATAATAATGCAAAAAAGAAAAAAGCATATTTTGAACTCCCAATGTGACGGCTGCATGCGTTGATGACATTACACTCACCTCGCCTCTCTCTACCTATCTCTCTCAACGTCGCCTCTCTCCTCACCTCTCTCTAGAAACTCCCACCAAAAAAGTAGATTTTGAACTTCCCAACACAAAATTTTCATACTCCCGTCGTCATCTTCACACTCCATTCATTATCATATTCATAGTTGAAGACAATGGGCAAAAAACAGGTAGCTAAGAAGACAAGCCCGTTGAAACAAATGGAAGGTAATGTGTTTAAAGCTCGATTTTTTTTGTTCAAAATTGAGTTTGGTAAGAAATCGTTAAAATCTTAGACTTTATTTGTTAAATGTTGGGAAAAAAAAGATTTGGTTTAAAAAATATTGTTTTATGCATACATGTTGCCATAGCTGAGAAGAATGGAAATGGGAAGCGGCCAAAGAAGGCTGTGGAGGAGGTGGCTGAAGAAAGTGCAGCGAGTGAAGAGATTTCCTCAAGTGAGGAGAGTGATGGTGATAATGTTGTTGGTGAAAGGGACGGTGATGCAGGGTCTGAAGAAGATGAGGAGGTTGGTTTGGAAGAGGCGCTTGCAGCTGCAGTTAAGATGGCAGCTGCTTTGGGCAACAAAAAAAAAGAGGCTGGAATCAACAGGTATAATTTACTGCAGTTTCAAGCTTCAATGCATGTTTTGGGTGTTTTTACTGCAGTTTATGTTGTTTAAGTTAATAACATTTAAGGCTAAAGATGGTCACAATTAGGTAATATTCTTAATGTAGCCATCTTAGTAGATATGAACCTATTATTGATTGTTAACATGATAATATTAATGTGAACACATGGTCACATATGATTACATGTTTGTATGAATTGAACTTAGTATAATGACATACATAAGCTAACATGTGAACATTTTTGTACAGATAAGTGGTATTGCTAATGTCACCATTTTAACATATATCAATCTATACTAAACAAATATGCATATTTTTTTGCTTGGGATTAGATGACAACATCAATGGTATCACATGGTGACATTTGACAGCATGTTATAATATTTGGGTGTTTGAATAGGAAATGTTTTTAACTTGATTTGGTGACATATCAATCAATCCTTGGTAGATCACTTAACTGTGACCATCTTAGTGGGTGAATGTGTTTACTGTAACTCGTGTCAGTGATAAATGAAGCTATCTTAAAGTTGCTAAAGTTGGTGTAATATTTGTTGACATGATGACATCAATAGTATCACATGGTGACATATCAGATTATGTTGTAGTGTTAGGTGTTTTAGTAGAAAATGTAAACATCCTTAATTACAGGTTTAAATGAAACTTGGGATGTACCTTTCTTCAATTTGGTGACATATCAATGAATCCTTTGTAGATCACCTATGTAAGGCCATCTTTATGTGTGTATCTGTTAACTGTAACCAGTGTCATTGAGGAATGAAGCTATGTTAAAGTTACTAAAGTTGGTGACATGTGTTGTTATTAAAATGTCACCAGCCCAGATTGTTTTAGTGCATATATATATTAAGATGTTCAAATGTTTGATGACATCAATGGTATCACATGGTGACATATCAGATTATGTTGTAGTGTTAGGTGTTTTAGTAGAAAATGTAAACATCCTTAATTACAGGTTTAAATGAGTGATATATCAATGAATCCTTTGTAGATCACCTAAGTAAGGCCATCTTTATGTGTATATCTGTTAACTGTAACCAGTGTCACTGAGGAATGAACGTATGTTAAAGTTACTAAAGTTGGTGACATGTGTTGTTATTAAAATGTCACCAGCCCAGATTGTTTTAGTGCATATATATATTAAGATGTTCAAATGTTTGATGACATCGATGTAATGACATGGTGACATATGAGATTATGTTCTAATGTTGGGTGTTTTTGTACTAAATGAAAATATAGTTAATTAGAGGTTTAATTGAAGCTTAGGATGTATAAAGTGGGTGACATATGTGTTGGTGAAAAAATGTGACCACACCAGACTATAATATGTGACCACATAATATCCTAATTTGTTTTCTTAACTTGGTAACATTATAGACTAAAAATAGTCACAATTAGCTAAAGTTAATACTGTGGCCACCATAATCTGAAAATGTGACCAGCTTGTACTACTAAAGTTTCTATTTTTGCCCGAGTGGTTCATATGTGAGCTTCTGTTTACCTACTGTGACAAAGATTGATGAGCAACCACAACCCCTAAAAGTGAACAAGAGTAAGGCAGTTGATCGACAAAGCTCGAAGGAGGGGGAAGTGACTATGCAGCCGTCTATAAAAACAATGGAAGTAGGACAAAGCTCGAAGAAGAAGTAAACATCGGGTGTAGTGGCGGTCCAGAAAAGACAACGAAGGGAAGGAATGTATGTCACCTACAATTTGAAAATTAGCCAGCCTTATTTCACTTTTATTAACGGTACCTAGATTAACAACTAATGTATTGTGTTCCATTATAGGAAAATGAAGGAGGTGGAGGGGCATGGGTCACCGGCTTCCCTACACTTTGTTGTTGAGAACTTATCGACAGCTCAAAGGAAGGACGTCGAGGACATTGGTTTTGGAGGGCTGTTGGAGCTCAAGGCGTCTAAGTTTGTTCACACCATTATTGACTGGCTATTGGACCGTTATGATACACATACACGACTCTTCTTATACAATAAGTTTGCCCATTTCGGAGTTAGTAGACACGATGTCTATGATGTGTTCATGTTACCGAGCACGGATCGGGAGGTGCCGGCGGTAGCGGATGACAAGGAGTTGGTCCACTTTTGGAGGGAGAAGTTCCACGCTTTGCCGAACAAGGATATCAGTTTGGAGCAGGTTAAGGTTGAGATGCTGAAACTGACAGAGGGCGGATCAGATTTCAAAAAATTGTTTGTGGTGTTTGCGATGGGAGCCTTCTTGGCCCCAAAGGTGCATGGGTGTATAGATGTGAGGTTGATAGGGGCAGTGGAAGATGTAGCCGCCATCCCGGACATGGACTGGTGCTCGTACGTGCTTGATAGATTTGACTATACCGTCAACTCATGGAAGAACAACAACAGCAAAAGCATGGGGGGATGCCTGATGTTCTTCCAACTACTATACTTTCACCGTTTGGTTTGGAGGGGTGAGCCAGCACCAAGTTCCTTGCCGTTAATACAACATTGCACCAATGACGGGATGAATACGCGGAGGAAGGAGGAGTGCAAGGCTTACATGGTCCATAGGGGCTTCGGTTTAGGGATGTGGGATCTGAAGACATACTCGGTGTCCATTGGACAGCCCAAATCGTTCTACCGTCTCCAAAACCAGAATGTCGGTGTTGAAGAGGTTGTGGTCGTGCAGGAGGCATCCTAACCATCTGAGAATGTCACAACTACAACGGACAAGGAGAGTAGGACTTTATCATTCCCGCTATCAGCTGACCTGCCGATTGACGATGAACTCCGCCAACAATATCCAGATGTAAGTCTCAAAACTTGAATTGCATCACCGTATTATGTATACTTAAACCGGTTTCTCTTTGGCTTAAATTGGTGACAAATCTCATTAACTTGGTGACATTTGTTTTAGTAGATGGTGAAATTATTAGGTTACTTGATTACTATTTTGTTTTCCATGTATTAACAGAAC